>VWYH01007034.1:1073286-1224808 GCA_013399365.1 Pampusana beccarii | reverse complement strand
GCGAGCGGGGAGCGCGGCCCGGCCCGGCCCGGAGCCGCCGGTTCGCTGAGCTCCCTTGGCCGTCCGGGCGCCACCGGCCTCGGCTCAGTTTCCGCAGGCTCGCAGCAAGCAGCTTTCAGAGTAATGCTATTAACTGCTGATGGAGAAAGCGGCTCTGCTGCAGTAAACACCGCTCTCACACACTGCTGGGGGAACCTGCGAACTGTGAGGCTCTAAAGCTTGCGAACAGCTGGTAGCTGGAGAAATCCCTGGTGGAAGGTGCTGCTGGTGACACGAGAAGTCGTGGGTCTAACGGGGAGGTTGCGTGTCCCACTCCCAAGCCCCTCCGAGGATGCGGGTGGTGAAGGCGAGACCGCCCGTGCTGGAGCATCCTCCTGAGCTTCTCCCTTCCTTCTGCCTCTCTCCAAAACTCCCTTCACACTGATTTGCCACCTTTCTCCCTCTAAAAGCAGAAGACAGTTCAGAAGGGTTTGGAATGAAATTCCCTTTTGGGGAAGACTTACTTCTTTTAAGAAGTTTGAAAGTTTAGGCTTCCAGGACCCGCTCCTAAGTGGTTAATGTAGGAAGTGTTTACTAAATCATAAATCACAGTGATTTATGATTTAGTAATGAGTTTGGATCCATATAAATATACTGTTTCTTTACATCTCAACTCTATAAAACTGGACTTCATGCTGTGCTTTGGATTAAAATCTTGCATTTGTATTCTGAAAAATCATTTCAGGCACAGTCATGTTTGAAAAAAATAACAAATAAGGCAAACGTATGGGTCTGTGTGAAAGGCAAGACAAGGTAGGGAAAATATATTTAAAAAAAAAAAAGTCACTTCATACACCTCAGAGTTTTTTGGTGGTAAATAGTCCCTGTTTACAGCATGAACATGGTAACTGGCAATAGCAAGACAAGCCCATGGGTGAGTGTGCACACAGCAGAGCTGAGCCTGCGGGGCCTTGTACAACAACCCCAACTCGGGGGAAATGGACGGACTGGGTAGGATGCCAGGGGCTTTTCCAAGTCCAGCCTTCTGATTCTGCCGGGATAGAAGTCTCTTGTTTTGTCTTTCAGTTGCTTCAAATTGCAACATGAGAAGAAGAACCAAGTTCTAGGAGAAGTATTTTTGCTTCAAGTTGTTAGTGGAGAAAATTGGCTTTTAACACATATTGAACTGCAAGTCCACTATAGCAGTGGCAGTGCAGGAAGCTGAAGGCAGCAATTATATTGCTTCTTGCCATCTCTTTCCACCTTCTCTGCAGCCTACACAAGCAGATCTCCGGGGCTGTCCTGCTCTGTGCTGTATTCCGTTCCACTGATTGACTCTCCCACTGACAGGCCTCTCCAAACCTGCAACATTTCACTCTTGTTTTAACTTTCTTATTGTAAATTGCTGGGTTTATTGAATGTTTTTGCCTGTCTGCCTGCAAGATGTACTGTTCACTTTTCAGATCATGATTCATTATTTCATACTGTTATCAAAATACTACCTTTTTACTAGAAGATACTTAATGATGTATGCCACGATTTGTCTAAACAGTGGAACAAATAGATTGGTAGAGAAGAACATAATTTCTTGATTTGTCTTGAGCCACAGTATAAAACTTGAAGGCTACAGATGTAAGAATGACTGAACTGATAGAAAAGAAAAAACCCCAACCATTCACTAACAGACTGTTGTATAATCCTTCCCTCCCTGTCCTTGGCAATGCTTGAATTTGACTCCTACACTGTATATTCAAAATACTCTCATTGTTTTAATTTAGTCCTGAACTGGTACTAACAATAAGACAAACATTGCTCTATAGGCACAGATGGAGTTTCCATATGCTGAAACAGTAAAAGCATTAACATAGGAGATATCCTGCACCCCGCCCCTTCAGTGCAGACAGTAGCCAATAAATATTCAAGGTAGATATAATAGCGCATTGTATATAAGCATGAACATTGCAAAACATTCCTGTATCACAGCTTGAAGTATAAGTGCACCTGACTCGCTGGAAAGCTTATTCCAGATGGTGCAGTACTCGGTAACCTCCTGGAAATGGCAGAGATTCTTAAGCACGTTATATAGGGTATGGAGACCTTGCCACAACAATTTAATGCTTCTGGTAAGCTTCAGGGTGGGCAGGATTTAGTCCACACTGACCACTGGAGATGAAAAGGAGTGTGTGTGTGTAGAAACATGTTCCCTTTGGAACTACTTAGGCAGTAAAAGGGTACTGGTGTAAGGGAAGGAACCACCATTGTGCTGAGCAGTTCAGCCTGTCTGGATTTAAACTTTCATGTATAGATCAAAAAGTCGAGAGGTTAAAGACTGAATCTTCTATTGTTTTTTGAACACTTGCATTCACAGCTCTTGAGCAAATTTGTCGTTGTGCCCCACCTAACTTCCTTCAGCTGTTCTCCCTGCTTCCCTTTCCTGTGTGACTTTTCCTCCCCCCATTCTGTTTCCACAGCAATCAGGACTTTATGAATATAAAATCTTCGGTGGTCTTGCTGACTGTCCCCCAAAACTGTGTGCAGATGTCTATATGGATTTAGATTTCAGAAAACAGTGGGATCAGTATGTTAAAGGTAAGCTCATCTAGGCAGTTTAAAAGCAAGCTTTACGTCCACAGTGAGTCTTCCCACTAAAACTTTGTTCAAGGTATTTTAAAGTTGCTGCATCCAAAGACTTTCAGGCAGACTTAAGTATCTTTCGTGTTAAAGTTGCACTCTGCAAATACACAAGTACACACTGACATGGCACAGCTAACATCTCCTCACCATATAGCATCCTTCTGGAATGAATTCTTCCCATGTTGATTAAAGCGTATAATTGGCATCGCTTGTTACGCTGAAGCATGCGATTCCTGTGAGCACTTCAGAGGGTCGTGCTTTGACCTGCTCTTGCCAAGGGTTTACCTGAGGCCTCAGAAATGTTGGAAAAGGAAAGCTCTGCAGTTAGAAGTAAAGCTAATATACTAAACCAATGCTCCAGTGACCTCTGGTGGATGCTGTGATATTGTAGCTCGTTCCAGCACGGGGAATTTTGTGCATCCAGTTCTGCTCCAGCCTGGAGAAGATGTTTTTGTGGCTGATGGCTGACTTGCAGGGCACGCCAGCAGAAGTCTGGTTTGGAACATGTTATATAGGGAAAGAATCTCCCATCTGTGGCATCCATCTTGCCTTAGCAATGGTTTATAAATCTGTTTTAGCCTTATTTTCAAAACCACTGAAAGTAATGTGGCAGCCTGTGTGCATTGGCTTTGAAGGATATATTGCGCCTCAGGCAGAATTCTGCTCAAAAGGAGGGAAAGACTGCTCTGTTAACAAGAACCACACACTTTTAACTGCACCCACATAATGACCAGTCCCTGAGCAGACAGGAATTACCCCGGCTCAGCCCCATGGATTGTCTGGTCCATTAACCTGATAATGGCAATTACCACCCCACGGGAAGAAGCTATGCAGTAGACAGATTTTCAAATGCAGTTACGTAGTTCAAACTAATTTTACTCCTTTATGCCACATTACTATTCTGAGTCACTGCCATGTTCTAGGGACTATTCTTAGATACTTTCTTCCTATTCAACTGCCTTCTGATTGAGTTCCGGGCAGACTGAAGATGGTGTCATGAAGGCTCATAAACTGTTCAAGCCTCTTGTTCCCTGCTTGTATATACTGCTGTGAAATTCCTAATAGCTTTTTCAGACTTCACTAATCCCTCCTGTAAGACCTCTTTGGAAAAGCAGTACTTGTCCTAGTTCCCTGTTAACTCGGAGTCATTTACAAGAATGATGACAGGCTTGTGAAAAATCACACTGTACTTGTGGTTCAGAATTGTATAATGGTTTACGTAGGCGAGGAAGAAGCTTTGAGATGGAAAGGCTTTGAATGAGTTAACTGTCTGAAACGGTTTGGGTTTTCTATTTGTTTGGGGTTTTATTGTTTTTGGTTGGTTCATTTTTGTTTGCTTTGTTTTTTTCATCAATGAATTCAATAGCAGCAGAAAAACAGCTCACCTGTTTTGTGCATTTGATTCCTGAGCAAACCTGCTACAGAACTTTAATGTCTTCTTCTGCTACAACTATACGTACATATCAATTTTGACATAAGGGTTGTGTGTAAAATGTGGTCACGTCTGAAATTGGAGCAGTTCTTCATGCCATGTATGGTTCTGCTGCAGTAAAAAATGAAAGTTTCTAACAATCTTCCTTTTTCCACTGTAGAGCTATATGAGAAAACATACGATGGTGAAAAAGTAATCTACTGGGAAGTGAAGTACCCTTTTCCTCTCTCAAACAGGGACGTATCCTTTCAAGCTTTTTATTCCTCTTGCAGTTTTTGTCACCTGGTCATCTGGGGATGCCAACAATGTGCTGATTCTACTGCTCTGCTCTGCTCAGTCTAAGATCTTGCAGTCTTCATTTTACATGAATAGGTATAGCATGGAGAAGAGCGTGGGTGCCTCTTCCCACACACAGCTGAAGCTCAGAGAGCTGAATTATTACTCTGCAGGACTGAATCCTGTAGAAGCATAAGGAGCTGGTATTTATAATGGAATTCACTTGTCCATTCATCATCTGTCAAACTGACACTGTTTTGACATGCCTCCTCAACTTAGAATACAGTATGTCTATATTCGTGAATGTCGAGAGATGGATGTTGATGGGCGGAAGATCTGGGTTGTCTTAGCTCGAAGTGTGTCTGTTCCTCAGTGCCCTGAGAAGCCTGGTATTATCAGAGTTAAAAGTTATAAACAAAGTCTGGCAATTGAAAGTGATGGCAAGACTGGATCTAAAGGTAAGAGGTCCAGAAAGCGTGATCACAAGTCACAAAGCCAAAGAATGTGTGTATTAGCAAAGTGCCCAAAGCGGGAGACTGGGAATTTTAAGCTAAAACCAGCTGCGGTCTGGTTAACTCGTCAGGGATTCAAGTATCGTGTTTGAGTGATGTCTAAATTAAAGGGTTTGCCTAGAGATTGACTCCTGTCTGAGATTAGTCCTTTAAAGACAACCTTATTTTATAAGATAAGCTGCCTAAAATGGTTTGCAATAGCCTAAATTAATATTGTGGTGCTCTCAGCTTCCCAGAGGTTAACTGGGAACGGCTGTACTTATTTCACATTCCACTTCAGTTCAAGTTGACATTCTTGTGAAGAATTTGGAGCAGAACTGTTGTACTTGGTGCTTCAGTCATGCACAGCAACAGCTTCTGTCTTATGATGTTAAGAGTGAATACTCAGACTATGGCTGCATAACTTTCTGGTAATTTTTCTCCCATCTCTAGTCTATATGTACTATTTTGATAATCCTGGTGGCATGATTCCATCGTGGCTGGTCAACTGGGCTGCCAAGGTGAGTAACGGCTGACGGTGCAGTTGTCTTTGGCTGATCTGTTTCGAACAATGTGTTCACTGCATCCATCCCTGTCTGAAATGGATGTAGCGAGCTTTCTAGCTCTATGCAGTCCCATTTTTAGAGTGGTAGTTGTCTTATTTTTTTTTTCACTTTCAAATTCCTTTGGTTAGTCAACCAGGCAGGTAAGTTTCTGCAACAAAAATTATAAATCTGTGTTCCAGAGCATGTGAATAGCTTTAACACAAGCAAATGACAATAATTAATTCTGTCCATGAAGCATTAAAGGAATGGTCTGCTGCTTTGTAGCAGACCTTACAATTGTCCTGCATGCGTTTGAAGGCCTTGATCTACATAGTGGGAATTCTCATCCTGCTTAACAGTTTTTCTTGATTACTTTATGCAATAATTACTTTTCCACTTTTCTCTTTACAGAGTGGTGTGCCTGCTTTCTTGAAGGATATGCAAAAAGCTTGCTGTAGTTATTCTAAGAGGACATAGGTCAAAGTTCATCTTAATTGTTTAATTCCTAGAGCTCTGCACTTACGGGAGTGGCCATTGTGTATTACACTGGATAAAATCTACCTCTGATATAGGAAAGAATTTTATTTTAGTTGGTTTACGCCTTGAATTTTATTAGATCTTTTTCTCCATCTCCAGCTGAAGAGGTAGCCACTCACAAGGTGACACCAACATCAGCTGCATCCTTTTGAAAGTGCTTAAGTTTAGCTTTGTCCCCCACGCTTTGTTTACGCTCATTGTTGTGTATGAGCTAGAGTTCTGTCGATTCAAATATTACATCCTCAGACAAGAGACAATGATCCTGCTGGGAAAAATGTCTGAACTTGGACTGAAAATTCTCTGCATGTGTTATGCCTGGATCTGCCTTTGTGGCCTTGCAGGGTGGCTTCCTACTGAAATTGAGAATTAGAACTTGCGTTGCCTGAGTTTGACATTCTTAAAGTGTCTGCCTGCTGGAAACCTAAAAATTGCTGAGGGCACATAGGAAAATTACTAGAAGGCTGCAGTAGGAACTGAACTCTGTTACTAAGCATCTTTGTCATGGCTTTAAGTCCAGATATAAAAGTACTGGTGTGTAAAGCCTTGCATTCACATCTCCATACCCCTGTATGAAAAGTAAAAACAATTGGCTTGTCCAGCTGGGACAAAAGGAGGAGTTGGCTTTCATGTCTGATTGAAGGAGAACAAGTTATATCTTCAGAACCAGTAGCCTTAGCTGTAAGTTGGATACCAACTTGAAATTGGAAGTAATTTTAAACTGGATGCCTGCAACTGAATGTGAATGAACTTGGTGTGGAACTTGGGGTTGCTTGCATTTTGAAATTTCATGCTGATGTAAAGAATGAAATTGTAGTTTTGGATGGTAATCCATGAAAAGCGCAACCAAGGAGGAAATTAAACATCCAGCAGCTTGGGGGGAATGGGAGAGGATGGAGTGCATAAAATATGAGGGGGCTTCAGTCTCAGGGATTTAAAGTATTCTGCATCATTATTAAATCTAATCCTGTTACTGAACAAATCTTGTAATGGGGTAGCTTTGTCTTGTTAAAAAAGAAATGGTTGAAGTGATTGCCTTTGTATTTTGTGTAAATATTTGTTTCCAATAAATCATTACTCTGTCCATGCAGTGCTCTTGTTCCGTCTCTGAGGTTTAAGAGTGGCCATGCTGGGCAGGTCACGAATGACAGGCTGAAATCATTGGCTGCAAACTTTTTAAAAGTTTTGGAAATAATAACTTGGATTCATGAGAATTAAGTAGGATTCCATGTGTTCTGAAGAGTTCACTGCCAGCAGTTCAGGGTTTTTTTAAGTGTCTTTGACTTGAAGACCATTACTGATTGAATATTACAGTGCTAGACAGCTTTCAATTAATTTTAAATTTCGCTGTCACTTCTTTTTCCCCCAGCAGATAAAGAACAGACAGGGAGAGAGAATAGTTCAGAGGTGTAATTCTCTTTAACTTCCCATAATTTTTGTACACATGTGCTCATGATTTTTCTCCATCATACCAAGAATATGATGGTCTTTTACCTGAGTAGATTACCAATTGCCAATTTTCTCTTTTCTGGCAGTGTTCTAAAAAAGTTACCTTGACAATATAGAAAGCATTTTAGCAGTGTGCACCTATGACATGAATTTTTTAAAAAAATCTCCTAAACTACCAAAATTAAGTCAATGGCAGCACAGTTCTTGCCTGTAATAGGATATAAGGAGAGAAGCGTTCATATAAAACAAACATGCCTCTATTGAAATACTGTAAGTTAAATAAACAACAGAACCTATTTAAAGTGTGAACAAAGGTATTCAGCCCTATAAAATAGGGCCCTAGATCCTCATTGCCATCCAAGTCACTTCTGACTTATGCCAACAGGTGACTTGGTTCAGGTTTCAGGGTAAGAAATTTAGGCAAAGATACGTGGCACCACCAGCATCCTCTCACTAATCACACTGGGAGTGCCGTCTGAAGGAGCTGCTGCAGGAGGAGGAGAAACGTGTTTCTGTGGCTACCACTGGATAGAGGGGAGAGGAATGTTGAGATTTACTGAAAAGACACAAAAGCCATCAGCATGCACACCTACCAGGTCCACGAGAAACCCATCGTAACCGATCCCTTGGCTCAGGAAGCAGAGGAAGACTCTTCAGATGTCTCGTATGTCAACCCAAGGCAGAGTCACACAGCAGTAAGAGCCGCTCCACGCTTTGAAGTGTCAGATGTTGCTGAATGATGAGCTGGAAGTGGCAATATTCTAGCGCAGAAGTTTCCTGCAAGAAAAGTTGTTGGTTATCTATCAGCTTCTTAAGAACAAACCTCCTGCTCCCACTGCGTGCTGGTTTTGCTTGTGCCAGTGTTCGCTGAAGCAGCGCTTGCAGAAGTTGTGCCCACAGGGTGAAGTGATGGGCAGCCTGAAGAGCTCCAGGCAGACGGAGCAGACCAGCTTCTCCTCCAGCTTCTGCGAGATGGGCGATGCCATCCTGCCTGCGCCGGGCATCGGGGCGATGGGGGAAGAAACCAGGGAAAGAAGTCGGGGAAATAGAAACTCCGCAGTGCACAGGGGGAAGAGACCGTGACACTGAGCCCAGAGGCAGGTCAGGGCTGTGAGCCAGGCGTCCTCTCAAAGTGACACCCAGTGGGTGCCACCGCGGCCATGCTGGTTGTGCCTGGGGAGATGATGAGGAGGGTTGGAGCTGTGAGCTCTGGGGACAGGGAGGGCTGCAAGGTGCTGGGGTGGCAGGTGGAGTCTGCTGCCCGGAGGTGACTGTGGTGCCCATGCACCATGTACCTTCACCTTGTCTTTGTGCAGCTCAGTTCCAAGAGAAAAAACAGCTGGAGCCGCCTGTGAGCTGTGGAACATCCGTGGGGAGCTGGTGATCCCCAGCACAGCCCCAGGGCAGAGCTGCAACAGCTCGGCCCAACCTCTGTGACCGCCCCAACACCTTCAGGCCTTCCAGCCCTGCGGCCGATGGAATCAGCCCTGTGGGAATAGCTGTATCCTGGGAGCATCGGCCAGGTGGCCGGTGGCACTCGCCCTGAGGGATGGAGGCCGCTCAACGGTGTCGCAGCGCCTGGGGAAAGATTTGACACTATGAACACTCCAAGATTAAAGAGAAGGACAGCGCTTCAGCTGAGAACTAAGATGATTTATTGTTTTCCTCCGCCACCTACGTCTCTGTTAAGATTGATGGAGTGGGGGGGAGAGGGTTACAGGAGGTCAAAAGGAGACACAGGAAGCCATAAAACAAATATATGATTCAAAGGAAACAGGAATTGTTTACTTATAAGAAGAACTTGAAAGACAAAGATAACACTTGATGAATATACAGAGTAACAAACTATGAAATTTGACAAGAACTAGCAGTATATTTACAACTTCCAGTGAACTATCATAATGTATAATGTGTACATGATACGTACAATCATTATACACAATCATATACACAAAATCATAGCCCCGAGAATGATGGATGCGACGCTAGTGGAGATCAAGTGTTATACGGGGCTTTCTTCATGGACTCGAGGAATAATTTCTCATCCTCCAACGAATAGTTCTCCTGAGAAGAGAGGAAGGAAGGATAGGATGGATGCCAGAAAGTGCCACAGAAAGGGGGTCACCAACCTGAGACAAGCTACGAGCATCCACCTCTCCTTCCTTCTGGTGTCACTCCTCTGGGTGCCCTGTGGCCTTTGCAAGCCCAGCCCAGCCCAGCCCAGCCATGGTCTCGGGAGACCCCCCTGGCTCTCAGGCCCCCGTCGAGTTCACCCAGCCCAGGCCCCCCAGCTCCCCCGCAGCCCCTTCCAGCCCCGCTCTCCCCCCACCTCACCTTCTGGACCTGGAACCTCAGCATCTGCACTTGGGCACTGAGTAGGGCACGGTCAGCCACAGCCATGATCTCCCCGATATCCCGGATCCTGTGGCGAGGCGGCATCTTGACGAGAGCTGGAACATCTGGAACAGGAGCCCAAGGTGCCGCTGCTGTTAGGGGAACAGCAGATGCAGACACCAGAGCATCCCTTGTTCCGCTGCCTGTGTCTCTGCAGTGGGGTCCTCCCCAGCCTCCCAGGGCAAACGGGCTTTAACCCACCTGCCTCTCCCCTCCTGCCCCTGCCCTGGCTCAGAGAGCTCTGCTGAGCCCCTGCAGAGGACGAGGAGGCCAGTTCACACCTGAGGTTTATACATGGGGGCACTAAACCAGCCCCCAGAAACATCCTGAGCCTCCTGAGAAGCGGGTACAAGCGCAGCTGCCCCCCAGCACATCCCTTCCCACCCACAGCATGTGGGAAACCTCACCCGTGGTGCTGGAGAGGCCATTGCTTGGGGCACTGAGGTCCTGGGCTGCAGTCAGAGATGTCACAGGGTGGCTGAGCAGCTTCTCACGTTCAGGCTGTCCCCTCAGGTAAGCCGTGCTTGGCTGCTCCTTCCTCATCCCCAGGAGAAAGGCAGAGAAAGCTGCTCGCACAGCTTCAGGCCCTTGGCCCAGCAGCCGCAAGCCCAGCGGGGAAGCTGAGTGGACACTTCCCTGGTGGAGCTGCTGCTGCAGCTGCTGCTGTTTCAGATGCTCCAAGTCCTGCAGCCTGGCCTGGTGCTCCAACTCTATCCTGCGCACCTCCGCTACATTCTGGGTCAAGAGCTGCAAGGCAGAGTGGCTGAGGAGGCTGGGGATAGGGATCCTCGCTGCCCTGGGACAGGGCTCCTCTATGCATCCCCTTATTCCCCTCCTGGGACAGAACCGGGATTCATGAAGGGTGTGAAACCCCAGCTGTGCTGCCAAACTGTGCACGGCTACAAACCGCAGCACAGATGCTCCACTTACCTTGTTTGTGTTTTCCATCTCTTCCTCCTGCTGCTGGACACGCAGCGCGGCGGCGTTCACCTTCTCCTTCTCCACCCGCAGCTCCTTCCAGGCCTTGTCCAGCATCTCCTGGTCCTTCCCCAGCTGCTTCTCCTTGGCTTTTAGCTCCTGGCTGTGGATATTCAGCTCTGCCCGCTCCTAGGATGGGGCACAGGGGAAACCGATGCATCATCTGCCCTGTCCCGGACACCATCTCAGACTTCCCAAGGGATGGGGGAGCCCTGCCCCTGTTCAGCTCCTCATGGGTGCCACTTCAGGTGCAAAGCAGCAGCACCAGGTGCTCCAGCAGTGCCCTCGCTCACCCACCCATGGGGACTGGGGCTGGTAGAGCTGGGACTGGACACACACACACACACACACACACACACGCTCCTTCCCCAAAAAGGACGGAGCCCTTCACCGTGCTGCACCCCCTCAAACACAGAATCACAGAATCATTTTGGTTGCACACCCTAAAATACAGAATCATAGAGTCACTTAGGTTGGAAAAGGCCCTCAAAATCATCAAGTTCAACCATTAACTCAACACTGCTACTGAACCATACCCCTCAGCACCTCATCTGTGTGTCTGGGACAGACGCCATTCACGGTCTCCAGGCCAGGAACCCCCATGGGTCAGACAAACACCCCAGACCCAGCCAGGAGCCTGGTCTGGGCACGGGACAGCGTGGGCTCACCTGCTCCAGCAGCCGGGTCTGCTCGTCCAGTCTTGCCTCCCTCTTGGCCGCCAGCTCCCGCAGTCGCCTCTGCTCCTCCTCCATGTCCTTCTGCTGCTGTGACAGCCTGTCCTGGAGCACTGGGGAGAGGCAGCAGCAAGGCCATGAGCAGCAGGAGGTAGGAAAACCCCTCTGGCCACACCATATTCACAGAAAAGCTGCACGGATTTGTGGTCATCACCTTCTGCACCTCCCCAGGACATCAATTTATAAGAGGGAGACCCCAAGATGTCCATGAGCAAGGCAGGCAGATCTTTGCCAGCCTGAGCTCCCAGGCTCTGCCTGACTCGGAGCTCAACTGTCTCCCTGTTCCCCCGAGTGTCCCCAGCCCCAGCAGGGACCCTGCAGCCATTCTGGCACAGAGCAATGGCAGACTTACTCCTCAGCTGCTTGTCCCACTGCTGTGCCTCCATGGCCAGCTCCTGGGAGGTGGAGTGGGGTGTGGCCTCCACCTTGCAGGAGTGGTCGTGCAGGTCTGTGACGCCATTCAGAGACCTGCAGAAAGGAGCAAGGGCAGGGTAGCCCCTGTGGGACACACTTTGTGCCATCGGGATGGATAGAGGGATGTGTGGTGGGCCATAGGCTGGACAGCCTTGCCCCAAACCTCTTGGGGTGAGAGCAGAGCAGTAAGAAGATGTAGCTGCTGCTTAGGGGAGCCTGGGGGTAGCAGGGGGACAAGGGTGTCCCCCAGTGGTCCAAGGCTGTTCTCCCATAGGACAGGGACCAACGTGGGGCCGTCAGTACCTCGTGTGAGAAATGGCGCTGGTCACCGCTTCCATCTCCTGCTCCTTCAGCCACTTCAGGTGCTGGAGCTCCTCCTCTTGGTCCTTCCGCATCTTCAGGACAGACGCCCTGTGGGACACGGGGAAGGAGCCCACCATGGGCTGTTACAGACTGGTGCTCCCCACAATGAGCACTGTGGTCATGTGGCTAAGAACCAGGTCCCAGCTGCTGAGCTGGCAAGGTGGCCTGTCACAGGGCATTCACTGACATCCCACATCTGGGTATTATGGGCTTCTCTAACAGAAATGGATTTCTCCTTGTCCCAAACTATGTGGAGATGAGTGACTCGCTGACCTGAATAAAAGGGATTTGGGGGAGGGAAAACAGGGGGTTCAGCATCTTTCAAAATACAACGCATTCACTCCGGAATTATGCCTCCAGCCGCATCTCCCTGTGTCTACCTACAAAGTAAATCCCCACTGCAAAACCCACCCAGTTGCCCAAACTCAGCACTGCTGGACTCTGATTTCTCCTTTCACCGTGGCCCCTAACTGTTCCCTGGTTCCTTTGCCCAGCCTGGGGGTACCAGCCCCACGCACATGCTGCTCGTGCCGCTCTCACCTCTGCATCTCCCGCAGCTTCTCCAGCGCTAACTGGTGCTGCTCCAGCAGCTCTGCCCGTTCCTGCTCCACGTCCTGCCTCTGCTGCTCCATCTGAGCCAGCAGCTGCTCCTTCTGCCACCGCAGCATCTCCTCCCGCTGCCTGTGGGTCTCCTCCAGCGCCTTCATCAAGGTCCTGCCCAGAGAGAGCCCGTGAGGGGCCATGGCACAGAAGTAGTGCTGCTTTCAGCGCACTCTGCACCCAAAGGGCACACGGGGATTTAGGAGCAGATTGGTGGTGTTTTGTGCATGGGGAAACTGAGGCAGGGGCTGCTTCGCTCTCCGCAGTCTGAGCCCTGAACCCTCTGCTGCTGCCCGGTGCTGTGCCCTGGCTGGGGACATGCTGGCAATGGGCCTGACCCCTGGTCCTTGTCACCCATGGGACAGTGTTGGCGAGAGTGGAGGGGAGCACAGGCCAGAGCCTGGTACCTGTGAGTGCTCTTCAGGAGATCCAGCTCCTCCTGGTGCTGCCGCTGGACCCTCTCCAGTAACAGTTTGTGCTGCGCCCGCTCTCCCTCCAGCATCCGGACCTGCCAGGCACCCGGGAAGAAGGTCCTTGTGCTGCCCCGGGGACACAAACCCCGCAGCAGCACTTGGTGGCCAGAGGCATCTCTGGACAGGGAGGTTTCTCCTCTCTCCCATCACTCTGATGCTGTTTGGAGCAGACGTGGCCCCTTCTCCTCCCCCTGGGTCACCCATGTCCCCCATCCAGCAGGCGCTGGGGCTCACCTGGCTCTCCAGCTCTGCCACACGGGCCTGGGCGCTGAGCAGCTCTGCCCGACAGTCCGATGTCTCCTCACAAAGCTGCGCTGCGGGAGCCCCCAGGCTCTTCTCAGGCAGCACATCCAGGGCTGGGGCCTCTGCCTGTGGGGATGGAGAGAGACACAGGCCCGCTGGGCTCTTCCCTGTCTGGGGACAGACACAAGGACAAGACCATGAGGCCTCTGGGAGACACCATGAGTCCTGCTGCGAGGGCAGGGCGAGGAGGCCCAGCTGGACAAGAAATGGGGGCTTCAAAGACCAAGCAAGAGCTGCTCTTCTGTCAAAGGCTCTGATTCCCCTTTGGCTGTCTAGAAAAAAATCTCAGAGCATCTTCACCACCATAGTGGAGAAAACCAACTGAAGAAAAAGTCATTTATCAACTAGAGCCTTTGTTGTCTCATTAATATTATAGATATTTGCCTGGGGAACTCTGTACATGCTGCTCAGGCAGTGTAGAGTTGTAAATCCACATGGTTTGCAAAGCACCCATAGCACTTTGGTCTGATAAATACAATTTGTGGTATCTTGGGGCTCTCCAAACACTTCACATCTATGAACACGGCCCTGAGAGATGCAAAGTGCAGCCCATCCTTCCTCCCACCCAGGGAGCACCGGCAGTCGGATCTGTCAAGTTGGCAGCGGAGGGCTGACGATCACCCCCCGATCCTGCCCCTCTTGGGGCTCAGGCCCAGCAGACCCACCTGAGTGAGTGGGGCAGGGCCCGGTATCTCCTTCTCTCCTGGCAATGAAGCTGCAGGCACTGAAAATTGAACAAATCCATGATTCAGACATGGCAATGTGAACCACCTCCATCACCCAAGGAGGAGGCTGGGGTCCCTAAGTCGCTCTCAGCGGTGTCTGAGCTGGTGCCCAGCCTCAGCCCAGGGCAGGACGGGGCTCCCAGCACACAGCACTGGGGCGACAAGTGTGTGGGCAGCAAAAGGGAATGGGGAGACAACACGAACTGACAGCCACCCATTGCTCAGCCAGAGCAAGTCCCTTTCAGCCCCCTTAAACCCCAAAGGCAGCAGGGTGGAGCTCAGTGCACCCAGCACCATGTCCCCATGGAACAGGGATGGGGGATCCTGCAGCCCACAGCTCACTCCGACAATGGCCGGGCAGAACCTGGGCAGCTTCCACATGGCCAAGGGCGATGCTGCAGCTCCTGCCTTTTTTTTTTCTTTCAGGGAAAGGGGACCCTCTCTGCAAGCTGCTGCCCAAATTGTACAACCACACAAAACGCACCCATGGCCTTGGCATCTCCAGAGGGATCCTCCTTCGCAGTCTCTGACGGGGTCACCGAGGCCGGTTTCATGGTGGTGAGCCAGGGGACTGGCCCCCTGCGTGGGCACAGAGACACAAGTGTCACAGCTCAGGGAGAGGCTGCAAATGTTCTGCGTGGCATCGCTTTAAGATGAAAGCTTTCCCTCCCAGTTATAGAGGTCTCAGACCGAAGCGATCACTGCTGCCGACCAGCCCTCCCCGTTCCCCATCTCACACCTGCAGCTGTTCTCTGCAGGACCTCTCTCTCTCCATGGATGCCCCAAAGGTGAAGGAGGTCTCACCTGGAGCCATCTGTGCTCGCTGTCGTGTCCTGTGGGGCAGCTGCCTGCTGTGTGGCTGCTGGGGAGGGGGCCAGCTGGCTGAGGGGAGAGCGGGGACGCAGCCCTTCGCCCGCGGCCTCCAGGGGCTCAGCCTCTCTCTCCTCGGCCTTGGCTTGTGCTCGGGCTTTCTTGCGAGCCAAGGCAGCCGTCAGCCAGTCCTCCTGCTCCGGTGGGCTGCTTTTAGCCACTGCCTCCTCTGCAGCTGGGAGCTGGCTGGCGGGGCTGGGGGAAATGCCCGCCGTGCTGGTCTTCACTGGGGACGGCAGCTCCGAATCAAAAAAAACTTCATCCTTCAAGCCCAACCAGTCGGCTCCGGACCCTCTGCGCCGCATGGGGTTCCGGCTGGCTGGAGGGGATGGTTTGGAGCGGGGATCTGTCTTTGGTTCACCCGTGTTTTCGGCTGAAAACCTGCGGAAGGAGAAGCAGTTGCACCCCTTGCCTGGCAGGGGACCCAGGGACTTGCCGGCTCCACCACAGGGACAGCGGGGGGGGCTGGAGCTACAGACACACACGCAGCACTGTACCTCACCGACTGCCTCCTTGGTGGCCTGGAGCCCATTGAGGGCTGGTACTCTCCAAAAATGAGATCTTCCTTGTCCCAACCCTCTTCTTTCTCTGTACAGACAAACAGCCTTGAGTCAGAGCCCAGAGGAGCACTCACTGCAAAGACATCAGCCCTCCCCTGCTCCTCCTGCCCTGCAGTCCCCGCAGGGATCGCTGCCTCTGGGAAAACACAGCTGGAAACATCATCAGAAACCCGCAAGCAACGTCTCTCCCCAGCGTGGCTGGGCAACGCATCTTTGTTGGGAATCAGCCCACAATAAAAGATGCTCCCAGGCTGCCTCAAGGGCAGAGTACAAGACTTCACCATGAACCACCTTCCCCCCAGTACTGACTGAGAGCCCGTTAACTGCCCTGTTCACCCCGACAGAAAGGGGTTTTCCCCCTGTAAGGGCATTAGAAATAAATCTCGCTATCCCAAGCTAACGCTGTCACCTCTGCAGGCCTTCCCAACATCCCTGGCTGTGCTCACCTGGCTGCTTTTGGGACTTTTCATCCAGTTTGGACTCTCTGCGCTCTCCCATGTCTGGCTCTTCCAAGACTTTGGCTGCGGAGCCTCGTCCAAACAACTCGTCCAGGTTGGAGCGCGCTGGCCGGGGCTCCTCTCTGCGGGGACACGGTGGCAGACGGTTCCTCCCAGAGGCAGGGCTGTCCCTGCTCACACAGCCTGGCCAGGCTGCTCTGGCTCTTCTCTGCCAAACCAGCTGCTATGGCCCCTTGCTGGAACCCACAGGCAGAAGCTCCAGCATCCCCCCCCAGCACGGTGACACCAGCTCAACGTGCAGCCCACCTCCTGCACTACTCCCACCACCTCCTCATTGTCCTTACTCTTTCTGGACACTGCCAAATCCCAGAGCTTCCAGCAGGTCGTCATCGTCATCATCTTCAAATGTGAGCTCCTTCCTCCTCTGGACTGGGGCCGCGATGTGCAGGGCTGTCTGGGGTGGCTCTGCGGATGGCAGGAGGTTTGAGCAGGGCTTTTTCTTTTTTTTTAAACAAGAGACCAAAGCAGCCCTGCCTGCTCTTATCTCTCAGGATGATTTACAAAGTCATTTTTAAATAACTCTTTTCAGTGACTTAATCTCACAGCAAGTGACAAAGTGGCAACATGCCACTGCCTGCTCTGTGGCTGGGTATCCACTGATGGCACATTGCTGGGGGGCACTGACACAGGGGTTTCCAGCTCTGGCCAACACCAGGAGCTTTTTTAGCTTTGCAAGTTTCCAATCAGACGACTCCTGTCCCCCTCGCCCAAAGCCCCTGCTCCACCAATGCACCTTAGTCCTTGCACAAACCCACCAGCTGCTACTTGTGCCCACAATGGATTTATCAGGGTGAAAAGTGATTTTAGGGGACTGCCAGACCCATGAGCATCCCTGCTGCAGGAACAAGAGGGGTGAATGCCTGGAACACAGCCACAGTGCAGCTGAGTCCCTCCCAGGGTGCCCAAGCTGGGCTTTAGCATGGTCCGGGGATGCTACAGCCACCCAAATCCTGACCCCAAAAACTTGTTCTCATTTGGCAACGTGCAGAACAGGCTGGGTGACGTTCAAGGTAAGATCTGAGCCTCCACTCCCAGAAAGGAAAGGCCAGACCTGTGGCACACTGGAAATACTGAGTACTCAGTGAGCTGTGTCACAATTAACGGCGTTATCAAGTTGCTCTATAAATGACCACACTGGTTCATAAGAGACGCGACTAGGTGGCTTTTGATTTAATCAGTTTGGATCTCACACAAACTAATCCAGTCTGCTGATTCATTTAATACAAAGAGGATGCAATGAGCAACCCCGCTTACCTTTCCCTTTGCTCTCTTCTGGTTTTCTATCACAGCTGCTTTTACTGCTTGTTGGAGCTGCCTTCTCGGGAGCATCCTGCTCCTTATCAGACCAAAGGTCTGCCAAAGGATCAGCTAGATCTGGGAATTACCCCATAGGGGCAGGAAAGGACAATAATAATAAAACCAAACAAAATCAATGTCATTTAGAAGTAGAGTTCTGCAATAAGCCAAGCACTATCCCCCACCATGTGTACACTTTGTGTCTGGGACAGCCCCAAAAAGGACTAGGAAAAGGATTTTAGGGAACAAAGCCACTTTTTGTTCCCTATCCAGGACAACACCACCCCCTGCTTGTTTGCAACCAGGTTGTAAAGAGAGCCGAATCTCCTTTTTACCTTTCCCAGGAGTCGGCAGCTTCCCCGTGGTTTTCACTGCTCCCCTTGAGGAGTCACATTTCCCAGGACCTTTCATGGGGGTCTTCTGTGGCCCAGAACCAGGTTTTGGTATTCCCAGGATTTCAGCATCCAAGTCGTCCATGTCCTGGAAAGCAAGAGGGTGAGGACGGGCACAGGGTGAGCGTGGCGAATGCCTCAGTGCTGCTTCTCCCTTGGGAGGTTGGTGCCAGGGACCGTGGCTGCAGCGCGTGGTGCTGAGATGGGGGGATTTCTGTACCTACCCCCAGGCTCTGCTCATCTGCGTCCGATGTACTGGATCCCTGCGTGCCAGGGAGGGGAGAGATCAGACAGACAAGCAGACTTTGGAAATTCCTCACTCCTTGCTCCAGCCCCTGCTTTTCCTCATTTTATGCACCCAGGAAGGCTGGGCTGCAGCAGCATTTGCCCCCTGGCTTTGCTCCGTCTCCTCGTGGGTACCTGGAAGCCCTTTTTCCACCATCCACCCGCTCCCCTCTCCTGTCTTCCCCACCATGCAGTGATGCCAGAGGGGTGATCTCTTTAGCCCAACTTCTCCCTTCATCTCTGGTATCCCACTGCTGGGTGACACCAGGGACAAACTTGGCCCAGCTCAGTCCCAGCCCTCAGAACATCCAGGCTCTCTCCCCAAATCTGGGCTCACCTCTGCAACTTTGACAGCGAGCTTGCTGTAGAAATCATCTTCTAGGACGGACCTGTGACACAAGCCCGACGTTAGCAGTGCCACATGTGAGCTCGTGAGCACACCAGAGCAGCTGTATCACAGCACACAGAAAATGAGGCTCAAATAATAACGGGATAAAAGATGGTAGTGCCAGGACTGCTGTAGTTAAGCAATAAATTGTTTTAAGGGGCATTTACAGAAGACGTACAGGGCTGGAGGCACCCCACTTTTCCTGGAAAGCCTCAGAGAGATCTCAAAGTGGGAGAAGCTGTGTCTGAAAGGGACTCACTTCTTGCTGGCCAGCCCGCTGGGCTTCCAGGCTCTCCCACCACTGCTGCCGGCTGCCTGGGAAGATCTGGTAGATTTAACACTGGGTTCATCTGAAAACAAGACGGGGAGAGATTAGGATGATGGACACAGGCATAGTCATGGCCTAGGCACTCCAAGGGGGGATTTGCTGGCTTCTCATGGACCACAAAGGCTTTTAATCAGAGACAAATTTTACTTTGCCTCCCCAGATCAATGGCAAACCTATTCCATGGCCTCTGGCTCTGGGAAACCCAGCTCTCCCCTCTGCTCCCTGCTTCATCCTCCTCATCCCCCTCACAACTGGAGCCCCTCGCAGATCAAGGGCTGTTGCACCAGCAGCTCCTGCTCCCAGGAAGGGAGGACCAGGACAAGGATGCTGCCCTTTCAGCTGCAAAGAAGCTTCATTTTACCATCAAATCCCAGGAGGTCATCAAGGATGTCATCAACAGAGCCTGAAACAAGACAAATTAAAGATGCTGAGGCAGGTGAGCTCCTCAAGCTGGTGTACAAAAGCTCCCAATGTCAATAAGGCTTGCTCTTTCGAGATCCCCCAAGAAGAAAGATTTGGTCTCAAGCATCAGCAATGTAATGCCTGCCATGTCTTCTAGAGAGAGCTGCCAGGGCCAGGACTTGATCCTCTATTTTGTGGATGTAAAACTGGCTTTGCTGAGTGAGAAACAAGATTTCTGTATCAAGCAAGCCAGCTGCTTTCCCTTCAGGTAGTTGCTGGCCACAAGCAACACCTGATCTGTGAATTTTCACCTAACAGTATCTCAGAGCCCCTGGGCAACTCCAAATACACTGCTTCAGTATCAGGGGCTGCAAGAGCCTTCTAAACAAGCAATTAGGGAGCAGGGGATGGGAAGAACTGAAATAAATGCATATGTTCTCCCCTGGATTTGGGAAAGCCCCAAAGAAAGGAATAGAGGAGCCCAAGAAGCAAACCCCTTTGATTGGAGAAGCTGGTGAATATCTTCGGGTCAGGAATGACACGATGCACTGAGCTGCACCTTTCAGACAAGGATGGTGAGCATTCCGGTAGCCAGGGCTGCCACCTCATCCCAGTGTCCCCCCTCCTCCGTACCAGCCATTCCCAGCAGATCAAAGCACCGATGGACAGCAAAAGGAAAGCACACCAGCGTACGTACCTCTTAAGCTTTTCTTGGCTTGCGTAGCCTATGGAGAAGGACAAATTCCCTTATTAGAAAACAAAGCGAGTCTGAGCTGGACTTTCTCAGCATGCTAAAGCAGGTTTCTCCAGAGAAGCCCAGCAGCACCAGCGAAGCCCTCGTCCCACCCGCGCTGCTTGGGAAATGGCAGGTGACACCCCGGGGAAGCAGAGATGTGACACCTTCAGGGACACCAGGGAGCTCAGCCCCTCCTGCCCGCCAGCTGGGCAGAACCCCCAGCCCTCGGGGTGGCTCCTGCCTCCCACTGAGGTACCAGAGCATCACACTGGGATTTCCCCGGCTGCCTGAGCACCCATCGCACTCACCATCGCAGAAAGAGCTCCAGCTACCCCCTGCTCCTGTGAGTCTGGTTACAGATTCTACCGATCTGCACCACCACGTTGTAGGGAGACCGAGCATCGTCAGTCACATCTGCACCAAAGTACTGCCTGCAGGGAGAGGAGGATTTTCCCAATTTGCTGTTTAAAATAGCGTCCCTTTCCTGCCCCGGGCCCCTCTGCAGCCGCCCCAGCTCCTCCCAGACCCTCGAAAGACGGCTCAATCTGAGTCTTAAAACCAATCCTCTATTCCCCAAAACTCTCTTGCAGCCCCGCAGCAGTTTGCACGAGGAACGACCCCCCCGCACCAACGAATCGCTCTGCAAAATCCCCCCAGAAGGAGCAAGTGCCACCAGCCCTGCCCCACGCGTGACCCCAGCGGCGGCTCCTGCTCCGCCCAGAGCCCGGGGAACCCCGCGGAGGGACGAGGGGAATGGGAGACAGAAACCTCGCATCTCCGGGACCGCGGCACCCGAGGGAGCGCACCGAGCGGGACGGCTGCAGCCGCGGGGGCCGCGCAGGACGGAGCAGCCCCGGAGGTGTCCGACCAGCTCGTCGCCCCGCACCGACCGCCGAATCTCGGCGCACCAGCCGCAATGGCCACCTCTCCGAGTCCCGTTGCCGTGACACCCGCTGCCCCCACCGGCCCCCATCGCGCGTGGGCCTGGTGGCCATGGCCGCAGCGTCCCGGTCCCCGCACTCACGGCACCGCGCCGGCAGCAGCCCCGGCCCGCAGCACAACGGGCACCCCCGCGGACCTCACCTGGTCCTTTCCTTCCCGCCCGGTCCTTTTCTTCCCGTCCCTTCCCTTCCCGCCCGGCCCTTCCTTCCCCCTGCGGGGTGCTGGGAAATGTAGTCCCCGCCTGCCCGGGAGCTCCCGCCTCCGCAGGCGGGGCCCGGCGGCTCCGCTGCCCCCGGAGCTGGCAGAAAGAGCTCGGGAGGTGCGAGGTGCCCGTCGGCTGCAACACCCCCGGCCACCCCGCACCCCAGGAGGGGCTCAGGGCAGCAGCAGGGTTGTCCTGTTTCCCCACGCAGGGCAGACACCCCAGGAACGGGGGTTGCGTTGCCCCCGAGCTGGACCTTCCAAGACATCAGCTGTTTTTGGCATGAACAATCCCCCCCACTGGGCTTTCAAGCCCTGTCTCCGTGATTAAATGATAACGAGGAAGCAGAGTTCTAATTATGCGACACTGAAATCACTTCTACTCGAGCAGAAGAGGCTCAACACTTGTGGAAATGGTACCATCACATTTTGTCATAGGGACATTCAGCAGCATTGAAATGTGGCTTGTTGACCAAGAGAAACAGCAAAAATCATCCCAGGTTGTGGCATTCAGGTATTACCGCTGACAGCAGCAAACTGAAAAAGTGTATGTTAACCACTGCTAGCAAGGCAGTGCAGCATCTGCTGTTACAGCACTACCTTCCTCCAGAAAAACCCAGGAGAAAATAGCTTTTAAGAAATTGCTTCTATGAATTAAAGCTTCTGCTGCCAAACACCATTGTTCAATCTTTGCTGTTGACAGCCATGAGCTTTTGCTGGCTATCACGCAGGCACCCCAAAATAGGTTTAGGTGGACAACAAGGTCCAAACCAACCTTCATTCTGGCCAGAAAAGTACCGCAAATAAACCAATTAGAAACAGGGTTTATACAATTAGTTAGCACTCTGATAACATAAGATACAGGTTTGGATATTAGGTTAGGTGATTATTTGGGGTGCAGCAAAATAAGAATAATGAGGATCCACAGCATGCATACATGCACTCACAAGAAAATAAACCAGAGCCCTCTCTGCCCCGTTTTGCCTGTAAGAGAGAAACACTTGCTCATTCCGGCAGGGACTTACGCTTGCCTGCTAGGCATGGATATGCACTTGCCTGTCTCAGGCAACGAATTATTAAAGCATATGCCCAGTAATTTATCATTCACCCACACGCAGAGGTGAAGCGCTCCCCATCCCGGGAAGTTACCTTAGACGGCTCCTCCGTGTATGGGGAGTGACTCCAGCAGCACAGCAGACCCGCAGCTCCGAGAAGACCACACACAGAGGTCTTCGGCAGGAACCCTATTTTATAGTCTGTTCAGAGTGGGGGAGCTGCCCTAGAACAGTGCAGAGCAAAGCCAGAAAGAAGACAAAAATCCCACTCATGTAAGGTCTTTAACTACATTCTGCTTCACCCATTATTTTAAATGAGATCCACTGAAGGCAACATATGAAAGACATTCTGTCTGAAAACATTTTTGTTATTTATTAACTCTGTCCATGCAGTCATAGTGTTGTTCTTATTAATGGATTTTTAACCAGCTGCTCCACCCACCCTCCCTCCCCAGTCTGCTCTAGCAACTCGACAAAAGGCAAAGCCCTTCACCTCCTCTGGCAGCCTGAACAGCAGCGTTTCCCCTTGACCAAAAGACTCAGCAGTCAAAAGGCAAGTTTGATTATTTTATTTAAAATTTTAACATTTCTTTCTGTTCAGCTACTGCACGTGGCACCAAACATCATGTCTGATTATTGTGAGGAAAACTCCTCCATGAAAACTGACCCAAACCAAGAGACTTAATACCAAAGCTGTCAGAGAACCAGCTTCTCAGATGTTGCCTCAGAACTGCAGGATCTGTGTCTATGCTGAAGCTTCTTACCATTTTAAAAGCTCAAAGTTGCTCTTATCTGTTGTGAAGAGAGGCTTTATTGTTATTGGTTTTGAAAAACAGCAAGGATTTTGTGTAGTTGTAGGGATTTCATGGGGCATCAGGAGGTTCTGTTAGAAGCTGAATCTTTCATCTGTTAATCCAGACAACACTGTGCAAGGCCTAGTCAATATAAAACCAAAATGAAGTAAATCAGAGAAAGCTCCTTAGAAAAGCATGGGTAGGGAAAAAAAAAAAATCAACAAACCACACCAAAAAAAAGATCTGGACACTTGGGATTGTCATTTTCTTGAAGAATGCCTTTAAAAAACAGAAGAAAATCCCAGAAAAATCTGAAGACCCAAGGACCTTGGTCAACTGACTTCTGCCCTCAAACACTGGCTTCATCATTCCAGGTCAAATATGCAGTTTCTACCACTACATGTGGTTTTTCACATCAAATCACCAAAATTAACATTTGTAAAGTGCTTTGAGATAGTGCTACAAAAATACTAACAGTTAAAAGAAGGGCAGAACATTATTATCAGCACCTAGCTGATTATCATTATTTGTTTTTTTTCCTCAGAGCAGCATCATTATATTCTCCTTTGACTTCCTGTTAACAACGAGTAAGGTGCCAATGCTGGAGATGGCACTGAGGCAAAAGGAGTTTCTGCAGGGCAGTGAAAAAATGATGTACTGGAAAATGTGAAGATGGCTTCTGGAAAGATGAAGGAAGCAGAGGCTTCAGAGAAGGATGGGGATTTTACTTCCCAGTTACCTCAAAGTAGTGCCACAGGCAGATTTCGTGTGCACAAAACTATGCAGGAGGCTTTAGAGAGCGTAAATATTTGCCAAACAAGGAGAGGTGGTGCAAATCTTTTTTTTAAAAAAAAAAAACAACCCAAAAAAAACCAACAACAAAAAAAACCCCACAACTGATCTGATGCTTTTTGGGGGGAGAACATAACTGCTCATTAGAAGCTACTGCCTAAGGGCTGTTAACTACTTAGTAGTAAAATCCTGCTACTTTTCCAGTTGACAGTAACTTCTCTCTAGTTAGCAGCTTCACAAAAGCAATCCTTGTACGAATCCATAAAGCTTTCAAAAATTTTTAAAAGGTTAATTTTACCATTATAATTGCACTTTAAAAAAACCAGCCATCAATCCCTACGCACTCTCCCCAAACACCTCGATTTATAAAAGTGGAAAGAGTGGCTACAATTATTCACTGTCCTACACTACAGCTACCAGGATTTGAAAGGTTTGATTCAGGTGCCTGAAGAAAGGATGCCAACACTCAGTTTTCAGGCCAGGAAAAATGTGCATTTTCCAAAACCAGCAGGCTTCACAGCTTGGCTTGCAACGGCTTCAGGTGTTTGTGGAAAGACTCATGAACCTGTAAAGAGGACAAGGTGGTGGTTACAACAAGGTCAGGCCTGAGCTTTAAAACAGTTTTAGCTATTCACATCTTGCAGTGTGTTTTTTATACTAAGGAAATGTGAATCTGAGGCACTTTGGAGATAGGAGAACAGCCAGCTATGTCCTGTATTTGAGTGTCTATATGACACAAAGCATGAGACAAATAGCCTCCCCACTACCTTTCCTGTAAGAAAACAATGCAAGATACCTGATATCCACACAGTTCTATGGCATTTGTAATTAAAAGAAAACTGCTAGAGGTCTCCTAAGGGGACTGTAGTGAAGCTCCTAAGCCCCACTGACTTCAGAAGCACAAAAAAGGAGCAAGTTCCGATGGGATTTAACTACAGTCGCAGTCTCTGGCAGCCCATCACAGGAGATACAGTCTGTCCAAATCAGGCAAAGGCAGTAAAAACCACTGAGACAGGATTTAGAGTTCTGTCTTGACTAATGGAAGAGGGCACTGACTTCTCAACTCAGTTGCTTTTATTAGCAGAGCTGCAGCATTAGGGCAGACATGCAGCACCTGACATTCAGTACTACATGGAGCAATTTATTTTCTTCTCCAGTCACTATTACTGCCTGAAGCACTGAAAGATCTGCCAGGAAACAGCTAAGGCTTTCACAGTTCCTGTAACTAAGCAGAATTAAAAACAAGTGATAACTGCTTTTAAATTCAATAAGATTATTCAATTGTTTCTCTAGGGAGAGAATTCTTTCCTCCCTCAACTGAGAAACTCAACAGTATCCCACAGGGATGCATGTGAGACACACAAGGGAGAGTAGCTTCACAAAACTTGCTGAAAGCAGAGGAGCAGAAGTTGCTTGTTTTCATCCATTACCACTAGTGACTCTTCTCCCTCCTTCATCCACTACCTGCTGAGATCACTGGATCATAATTAACAACACTAAATTGAGTTATTTCCCTGGGCAGATGTGGCCTAAAAGGAAGAACTAAGGTTTCTTTACCTCCGTTTTGTTCAGTGGGGACTTCTTTGCCCACTCAAACATGTTCTCGTAGACATTGCCATCGTACCGGCCAAGCACAGATCCAAGATGAGCATCATGAAAGTCAAAGGAATCTACTAGTGCTACTGCATTGGGACGAATTATAGCCAAGAGCTCTTTCACACGCTGGTTCACTTGAGTAATTTGGGCATCAGTCAAAATACCCGCCTTGGAAGACAAAAAAAAGATTATCAGAAGAGTATGCAAGTCACAAGAACCTTCCCTTCCCCATGGTCTAATGTAGGTCAGCCCTACCCCCCACAAATATCCAGCAGTTCAGGAAAAAAAGAAAACTTAGTGTTTTATAATCAAACTGGCAATCTGCCACAGTGTACAAGCAAAAGGAGCTGCCTAGCATAGCCCACCATACTGGCTCGCTATTTCACCTTTGATGGGGGATTCACTCTTTAGAGTGCCTGCATGTTACCTTCAGTAGCAATCTTCTTCATTAACTCCTTGTTTTTCAACATAGAACACCTGGTCACCAACTGGAAAACATTTAAGCTAACCAAGACAGATGCCATGTTACCATTTCTCATCCAACTCTGCTTCAAGAGAAGCTTGGCCAGAGTCTCCAGCTGACCTGCACTGCTGATGGCCTTCTGGAAGTCAACAGTCAGGACCTCATACCTAAGCATTCACGCAATTTTGCATTTAAAGCATCTTTGCAAACAATTACTCTGGCTCTAGGGATTTAAGGCATTGGAGAAAGACACCAACCTGCAAGAAATCCCCTGTGTTCTTACTGATGCCATAGAGTGCATACAGGAGACACAGCTCAGTCAGGACAGCGCGGACGGCTGCATCAGTGATCTCTGAGAGCTTTGCAGTGAAAAGCTTCACTACCACGTAGTGACAGTGTGCCTACAAGAAAAGAACGGAAGGTGAATCAGGTTCATGAAGAGATGAGCTCTTATAGCACATTTCCTTATCGGGCACATTGCTAACCTCAGATGCTCGCACAAGATCAACCGAAGTTCTGTTCCAGGCATCTTCCTTGCTCTTTCTGTGGTTCAGTTCAGCTTGCAAATTCTTCGCTGCAGTTTCTACAAGCCTGTTTCACAGAAAGCAGAAAAACAGGTTATGCAATAACACCACATTAACAAGATTAAGTACACCGAATTTCTACGAATTTCAGTATAACACATCAGAATCCATTGCCTGGATCAAGTGGTTGTGGCTCTAAAGCCCCCATCATCACTGCTGCAGCCTGAACACAGCTACAGAGGAATAAAACATTTCACACCACATACGTAGTGCCTGAATACTTACATGTAGCTATCTGTTCTACTCTCATACTTCCTTCACAACAGGATTGTTTCTCTCCAGATAGGCCTCTGAGCAGTTTGAACAATGTTGGTATTTGTATGCTCGAATATACTTTACATTTAAATAAGAGACAAAATATTTCAAAATGGAACAGAGCAGAGTAACTAGACTATGGGTAGACTGGTTGTAGCCTCTTGTAACCTAGTAAAGCATGCCACTTCTTGAAAGCAACACAGCAAAGCTTTGCAAACATCTTGAGACTAACATTAACAGGGCAGCACATCACTACCATTTCCCAACACACACAATGTTACTGGTGCTTGGCTCAGGCTAGGAAGCGTGAACTCACCAGGCAGCACGTGCTTTGTAGGCCTCTACCAAGCTGGCTG
The DNA here is from genome assembly GCA_013399365.1 of Pampusana beccarii. Taxonomy (NCBI): domain Eukaryota; kingdom Metazoa; phylum Chordata; class Aves; order Columbiformes; family Columbidae; genus Pampusana; species Pampusana beccarii. The sequence goes on along the minus strand of VWYH01007034.1, from coordinate 1,197,671 downwards.
GATCGCTGATCCGCACAGTCACAGACCGAGCAGCCACATGCTGTGGCTGGATGCGTTGCCTGGGGAGTTCGTTAAGGTAGGACACGATGCCAGTGACCTGCTGCCCGGAACTCACTTGGGTGTAGCTTTTGACGAGGAACCTGAAAACAGACAACAGACAGCAACTTACTCATGAGCTGCTTGGAGAGAAGTAATCTTACTTAGGGTCAGACTAGCAAAGAGCAGTTGTAGCTGTACGCTTTTCTGTCAAAAAATAGGGCAAGAGACAGAAACATGGGAAACTAGTTTCACAGTAACATAGGATACTCTTCTGCTCATCACTTCAGCTACAAAGGTCATAATGCCAAGGCAAGAATGTCTCCAGACAGAAGCTACCATACCTAGCTGTCTGCAGCATCATGACGGTGTTTTCTCCCTCATACGTGCAGGACGGGGTGAAGGTGACATAGATGTCAGGAATGCCGCTGCAGCGAGAGTAGCCGTGCCCACCACAGGCCATCCGACACTGCTCAATGCCAGCATTGGCAGTCCAGGAGGTGAACGCCTTCAGGCCTGCTGTCAGGGCATGCAGCTGAGGGACAAAAGCAAAATCAAGTTAGATTTTTTAATTTTTCCATTCTAGGCTTGCACACATACACGCTAAGTACTGCAGCACCCAGAAAAAAGTAGAGTCAACACCACTCTTCCACTGTCCCACAGGGTCTTGTTATTCTTATAAGGACTCTTTTCTGAGCCAAACCACTTATTTGAAAACATCTGTACACGTGAAAACTTCTTCTGAATACCCTGTCCTTTCTGTCTCCATGCATTATACGTACAAGACTGTCCTCAATTGCCTATTGTCACTTTAGGTTCTCAGACAGAATCCCTATCTGAAAACTGACATTTTACAACCCTAACTCCTCAGTATAGTACTGATACCTTTGATCACATGCCTCTTCTACCCTAGTCATTTGCAAGAAGGATCAAGAAGCTACAGCACAAACACACAGCCAGTCTTCACTCCACTACCATGTGATATGCCATCATACATGGAAAACAACATCCACATATTCACAGTAGCTTTTTGTAAGACTGCTAAATGAATGGTGCAAATAAAGAAAGAAAAGTCACCAGCACATACTGGGCTTAGGATCTCCAAATCTAAAGAATTAAAAGACATCTCCTGAGTGAAAGCCAAAAAGGTTTCATGCCTTTTCTCACATGCTGTAAAGAAACCTTACATAAAATCGAGGACACGGTACCTCTGGAAGCTCACTCAGATCTCCATCACTGATGTCTCCACTAATTCGACGATAGGTGTTCTTCATGTAAGCTCCCACAAACTGAAAAGCATATGCTGTTGCCAGGAGAGGAAAGAGCTTGTATTGTTGGGTCTGATAATCCAAGATCTGGGGTTCTGGCTCCCTAGAGCAAAACACAGATGAGTTAGCATGCCAGTGGCTAGCAAACGGCTGCACAAGTCCTGCTGTGCTCTACATAGGTTCTCCATTTGCATAGTACAAGCTGCATCCATCTCAAGCCAGACTATCTAAGACCATACAGCCAAGAATGAAAGATTACTCACTTCCTTGGATTAAACCATCAAGTGCCAAAGCAAACAACATCAACCACAGTCCCTCTTCCCTCCAGTATATGAGAACTTTCCCTCAGCAGTTAAGTCTGCTCTCTGATGTCACTGCACGTACCCAGGCTTTAGCTCAGACTGGTGTCTCACTGCACTGTAGCGGATGGCAATGGTGCAAGCACGGGACAGGGACTGAGCTGAATCACCCACAATGAAAGATCGGACGAACACCATGGTCCCGTAGGTCAGCTTGTCACTGAGTGGCTTCACATAGGTGCCATCTGGTTCAACCTACCAAAAAAACAAAAACCCTTTTGATTTTTAAAGTTTCCTTCCTTCCTTTTACATGTTCACATCACAAGCTCTAAACTCATAAAGTAGCACTTACAAGCAACCTCAAATCTTGTTGGTATACTATGCAACCATACAAAAGCATTTGAAATGTCCATTTCTGACAGTGTATGCTGAAAGGCACTGCTTTACCTGGGCATATTTCATCAGCATGTTTTCCCGAGGAATTCGGAAGTTGTCCATTTTCAGGTAGCCATTATCCATTTCATCATAACCAAATTTTGGCCCGATGTCACCCACTGTAATACCTGCCACAAACAAAGCCACTTTCATTAATAAGAACTAAGCACCATGAGGGAGGTTCAAGCTTTCGCCAATAAAGAGACTGTTTAGTTTTCTAGCAAGTCCTGGCATTGTTAGGAGTAACAACTAACTAGGACCTTAATCATTAATCAGTTTGATGGAAAAGTGAATATCAAAACATGGGGATCTTCACAATTTACATGCAGTCCTACTATCCAGTCACTGGAAGAGCTGTTTCTAAAGATCATCCAGCTCACTTCTAGCTAAATAATGATGAAAGGTATTCTTTCCTTTTCAGAAAGTAGGACATACTGCCTCACAGAACGCATAGCTGGGAAACACTGGGACAGAATCCAATCCAAAACTAACCTTCACATTGAAAGCAGGACATTAAAGATGACTCAGTGGTAGATCAGTCATAAGAAAGATTGCTTTAAGCCCTGTGACCTACCACCTACATGCTGAAATCAGCTAGTGAAATAAGCCATGTATGTTAACAGGATACACGCAGCTATACAGACCTGGAGAGAAAAAGAATTAATGTACTCCAGGAGCGCTAAACCCTCAATGTTAATTTTTACCTGGCAAAGGTTCATGGGTGCCCAGCTGCCGTATGGGAACGATGAAAGCATGCAGGCCTTTGCACTGGCCCTGAGTGTAGAGCTGAGCCAGAACAATGGCATGGTTCGATGTCTTTCCAACTGCAAAAGGAATGGGAGTCAGAAGGAGGAAAAAAAAAACCCCACACAAAACAAAAAACCACAACACAAACCAAAAAACAATAGTCACACTTAGACACACAGAGGCTCTTCCCTTAAAGCAGGATCTGAGATAACCTTAACCACATCATGCATTAGAAAACCAGATTTACAACACTGATTACCATCCGAATTCTACAGCTAGACAAACAGTGTTGCTCCAGTCAATGAAAATTCAATATGATCCTCTTGACTACACAATAACCAAGTCCTTGGCAAACTTGCCAAGGAGCTGAAGGAAATAAAAATTTTTATACAACCAGTCAAAAGTTACACCAAATCCATACAGTGTGAATGATTCTGAGAAACAATTCAGAGCACACGGACAATCCAAAGTTTTAGTAGGCTCTGGCAAGTCTGTTACTTGTGCAAGAGTAACTGCTTTTCAGCCAACTCTTTGGATCAATTTTAAATCATCATTCTGTATATGTAATACACATGACATCATCTCACAGAGTTTTTCCATACATCTTCCAGATTTAGACAAACAGTGATGCACTTACGTCCACCTGGCCACCACTTAATGGAGGTCACAGTGGGGCTGTTGAGGATGAATTCCTGGGTAGCAGGGTCGTAAGTAGCTGTAGTTTCTAGACCCCGAAGATGAGTTCCTGAAAACAAGCAAATACGTGGTTTTGGCAGAAAGTCAGTCACAAAACAGAGAAAGGGACAGAATTGGACAATGGAAAGTTGAACTCCAGTAGTAGTGTACAAATTCTGACTTTGCTTTTTGGCTATATAAAGGACTAAATATCAAGCAACTAAGGAAGAACTGGTGAGAGTCTGATCATAGTCTGGGACCTGAAGCAAATTCTCAGAAAACATGTTGGGTTTTTTTCCCCCAGTGGTCTAACACAAGTTTTCCAAGCACCTCCAGTCTGACACCTTTTTGCTGTTACACACCAGAAGCCCCTTCTCAGTTAAAAAGGTTCACAAAAACACGCTCACCTGGATTTCACTAAAACTGCAATCTGATTAAATTGCAAAATAAAAATCATATACTTGTCAGCCACAAGACGAAATAGTAGTGCCCACCATCTCTTCATTCCCTTCTCAGGCCCACAATTCTCCTCACTTGATGGAGCAGTTTCTCCAAGACACCAAGTAACGGCATGAATATGCCAGGGTACTGATGCACGTAGGTGAACAGACTGCAAAAAGATGACGGTAACAACTCCAGGAACAGTCTTCGCCTTCTGCCCCAACTCCTTACTTCACACACTTGTCTTCGTGGCTTTGTCCCTGCATGTGTGAAAAAAATCACCCAGGCCTACTTGCTTAAGCTAGATGAGCTGTGAACGTTCCTGACAGTCTGAACTAACAGAACAAGACAGCAGTGACTCTACACAAGAGTTTCAACATGAAAAAGGATATCACCTTGATGCAACCACATTTCCAAAGCACGTAGTAGTTAATCGCAGACTTCCACAGGGAGCTTAACACAGACTTACTCTGCTGGCAAAGGATCTTCAGACCTCACTAGTCGCAAGAGATTCTCCAAAGGCTTGCAGTTACTTTATGCTTCAAACAGTCTCTACATTTCACTTTAGCACAAAGGTGAATCCTGCTCATTTTTAGAAAAAAAGTCACATCTGCAACTCTCAGGTGTCAAAATTAAAGTTTCCCAGGTCACAATACCCTCCCTTTGAAACCTGGATTAAAAGTATTGCAATCACAATACTGCTGGAGTTCTCAAAATCCACTTCAAAGCTTGAAAGCAAAGGAATAGCAACAAAGTCTACTTGAGACAGTGAAGAAAAAAATAACATTTCATGGTCCAAGAAAAAGAACACATGGGAGTGAGCTAAATAACTGGGAGAATAAAGCTCCCCACAAAATATGAGCATTGGAACTGAGTCATCCACAGGTTTTCAGATCCAAGGTCAGTCCCAAGGTAAGAAGCAACTCTTACTTTTTTTTGCCATCTCTTTCAGTACGTTAAAGCTCTGTCCTTTTGTCTTCACACAGAACATTAAGTAAAGCAGAAGTCATACTGGAAAGAACGGTAAGTGTAGAAACGAACAGATGTCACACTGACATCCCATAGCCATATGCAATAATCTATAGTGGCCTGAATGGCACAAGAGCACTCGATATGCTCATACATAGAAATACAGACATCAAACTCGCCCGCAGGAGAAAAAAAAAGGGCAAGCAGCATGTGACACAATGATCTATTAAGAATTTCAGTGGCAGTTCGCTTTTTCTTAGGGCCACAACCGCACACATAACATTGTGGGGTAAACATGCACCATTTTTCCCAGGCAGGGAAACTCCTTTGTACACAAAGCCATTTTTAGAAATAGCATTTAGTGAATGTACTGTACCATGGCCCATTTCCGTCTGCGCATAAGTGCCAATGATCTCCAGGTTCCAGGCAGGCATGAAGAAGCGATCCTGCTGCTCTGGGGTTGCCTGGGTGAGAAGGGTGGGGAGGAACATGCCCAGATGAAGGTCCAGAGGTTCAGGCCGTCCACGATGAACAAAGCTGTGAAGAAGTGTCATGGGATGGGAGAGTGAAGGCAATGTTATGGGAGGGAAGCAAGCATGAGGATTGATGGTGGAGATTTGAGAAGAGAAGAAAAAAAAATTAATGCGTAAATCAGAGTTCAGCAAGTGTAATTTAGAAAGCCAGAGCACTGTCCTCGTCTCAGACCTGAATAATAAAAAATTACACTTACTCTGAAATAAACAGATTGCAATACATTTCTTTCTAATCATACATGAAATGCATTTGCAACATTCCTGTATTTTTGATGCACCATGGCTGATAAAAAAGGATTAATCCAAACCAAAAGAAAGAATCAGACCTTCACTATGGTTCGGAAACCAGAGCATACCCGAGTTAAACCGAGTCAGAATGTCAGTTTGTTGAAGATGTGATCTGGCTGGACGAAGCGAGACTTCACCCAAAGACATGAAGTCCCCTTTTTTTTTTTAACTCCATGGTTTGAGGGTACGAGCTGGTAGAAGTCCCAGTTTATCCAGCTGAATGAGCTAGGTTTTCACTGAACTTTTTCCTAACTGCCTGTACTATCTACTTGACTCTCATTTTAATTAAAGATTAGACACTACTAGTGTTTATTACACTCCAGCTCAACTCCAACTCCTGCTATTTTTAAAAGCTCTCTTAAAAGGACAGTGCTCTGCATGTGTCAAAGTCACAAACATGAACAACACAGCAAGAAACTCAACGTTTTTCAACCAGTAAATCACCAGCAGAAAGCCTCTCCAATTAAACATGTTTCATTAGAACCATTCTTCCTCCAAATTCTGTCAAACATTGTTAGGTAGTTAAATGGTCTATTACATTTTTCAATATAAAGAATTAAATGCTTTATTAAATCTTTAAATATTGATAGTGTTGAATATTAAAATAGTTGGGATGTATATTGAGGATTGGTACCTTCTGTACAAAGGTTGTCCATCTGGCACATTTATGTATGAAATAATGTAATTGGTCTTTAACAGGAATAGATACATATTTAAATGAGATCTGCATTATGGAAAGAGCACTGATCTGAGCTTAGCTCAAACTCTGTTGGCTTTCTTATCAAAGCGGAAAGAATGCATCCTTGTGTTACCTCTAAACACGCATTAATATGTATTAGCTCTATACCTGGAGCTTCCTAAGCACTGTAGTTTTTCCCTTTGATAATCTCAAGCACCTACAAATAAACTCAACCATCTAATAGACCCAGGAGCAGTGTTTTCCAAGCCTTTGGACTGAACAGTGACCAAGCTCAACAGTGGGCTCATGATTTATCAGGAACACCAGATTTTAAGCGAGTTCAGTACTGGTGAGAAGTACATAGCCAACAGCCAAAGAATGAAAGAAAATAATTATTTACTAGCAATAGCTACAAAACCGGGTAGAAACAGTACAGTGTTTTCATTACTCTGTTTCCTTTTCACAGGCTACCAAGTAGGTACTCACTAAGATAAAACTGAGCAATGACCCATCCAGACTAGGATTCAATTCAATACCAGTTTCTAAACATCAGGATTAGATTAAGCAGAGCTCAGTGACAAGTACTGCAGAAGTTTTACTGACAAAACAGCCACATACTCAACATTCACAGCAGGAATGTCAAGCAGCTGCACTATGATTATTCAGCATGCAAAGTATACTTACTTTACCGTACTACCACTATACTATTTCTATTAAGTCTCAAAATACTCATTTTACCACCAAAAACCATGAGAACTACAAGCAAACCAGACCGTCACCAGGCAAGAAAGTGCAATGATCTAGTGTGAAACAGCAAGTAAAACAAATCACTGTGGTGTTGATGTGTCTGATTTGAAGAAGCTGGTGTGACAAAGCAGACAAGGTTAGCAGGCATTTATTGTTGCCATCCCATTGTCTCTTCGGTTCCAGCGCTGAGCTGGGTTGGCTTATTCCATATCTCCCAAGTGGAACAGATGACAGGATTTCTTCTGCTGCATCTTCTACAAATGTTTCAGCTACTGTGAGTAGCTGCAACTGAACAGCCAGGCCACCGGCACTGCCATCCAACTTTTGCAATTGTCCAGACTTGTACGTATCGTGCTTTCCAAATTCAGATGCCAGGACAAGCACTGGAGTCTTGGGTTTCTTAGACTATTCTTGTTGGTATTTAAGTCATAATTCCAGGTTCTGGGCTAAAAGACTGTTTTCTGATCCATTAAACATTATTCCATTCAAATATGTTAAAGTAATTTTCAACAGTAGTAGGAATAAGATGTTTTTCTTCTTTGAAACCAAGATTGTTCCATGAAGTTGTACAGCTGCAATGAAGTAGCACCTGGAAGAAAAGTGCTTGGGGCGAAGCATACCTTACCTTCAAACCCAAAAAAGCACAATCTCACCATGCCACATTGCATCTAAAGGTATACTTCTGACCTGTTTGTACAGGCCAGTCACGCACTAAGAACTGAGATACAAATGCCCCAAATTCAGGCAAAAATAAAAACCACAGTATGGTTGACTGACATGTTCCGACCAGTTCTAGTGAAATTCAGGCTCCCAGGGCTTAGAACAACCTCCTCATCTTAAAGGTAAACAACTACAAAGTCAGTGATCAGCTAAGAGGTGCATTCTGGAAAAGACCAAAACTAACTCTGTGATTGTTAGGATGCAAAATGAAGCAGCTGTCTGGCTATAGGGCAGGAAACGTCCACAGTTAACCAAACTATTTTACCTTTTAGATTTACCTACGGAGCATCATCAGTTTACAAAGTGCAATTACAGAAAAGAGGTTACCCATTGATCCCTGAAGGCAACTAACCATGTCCCATTTCGGTTTGGGCGTAGGTGCCAATTATCTTGACTTCACGGACCAGAGGCAGCCATTTCTCCATCTGAGCAGCAGTCATTTGGGTCTCTATGGTTTTTTGAAACATGCTGAAGTGGAGACCGAAAGGTTCAGGAAAATTGCCCGAGCATGTTCTACAGGAGAGAAATAGAGGGATCTGGATCTCAGTCTTATGGTGATCCTGAAAGGCTCTTCTCCAACTGTAGCGTTAAAGAAATAATCTCCTTGCCAATATCAACCTTTTTTTTTGTCCCACAAGCAACCTCCAAATACGAAGGCATCCAAGGCAACACTAATAGGAAAATAAATGTTTCTTTCAAGTAGTTTATTCACCCTAAGAATCCTGCTGTTATACAACTGGAAAAAATACTATTCTACAAAGATTCGTGCGGAACTTAAAACTGAAGACATGAAAAGCAAATTATTTTCTCCCTCATCTTTCAGGCTTATGGGGAATAAACCACACTACTGCCGGTAGCCTAGCACTAGGCCTTATTAGCACTGTGTATTGAAAAGGAAAAGGCTTCTTAGGTGCCCAAGTGCTTTTCAGAAGAGCTCTGTATTACCTGTAGCTGCTTGTAACAGCTGGGAGATCAGGAACTCACCTTCAATTAAAATTACTGTTACAGGCTAGTGCTGGAGGGAATGGAAGGAAAAAAAATCAGACATTTAGGTATGCTTCATCAAAACAGAAGTTACTCCATGAGAGAATGCTCAATTAATTTAGTAGTCACCACAGCAGGCAAAGCACATTCCTAACTAAAATAAGCTCCATAACACAAACATGCTTGAAAGTTTCATTGTGTAAAAGCTATGTGGGAAATGGCAGCATCTTCCCTTCAATGTTCTGCAGTTTGAACAGTTTTTTCATCTTCCATCTACTGCACATGAACACTTATTCCATCCAAACTCGAAGACAGAAGAACAAATGGGCGCTCTGCATGAATACCTACATCCGGGATCACTCCCACCTGCCCAAGATACCTACAAGGAAAATACTAATATATCCTTCCATCTTGAGGTACTAACACCTGCCCAGGGAGCGCATTTGAGAGTTTGTTGCCAACACAGATCCGTAGTGCGTAGCGGATGCTATGCATATAGTTGGTCAAACTACAGCAGCATTTGTGGCTGGCATTTTACATCACGCCTGGAATGAATGCTTAGGAGTGTAAATAATTGATAATTCAAAACCAAATACCTGCATAAACAGTGACAAATCAGCCATAGGGTAAGAAAACGCAGGACGAAGTTTCTTCAGCACCACTCTACTGTATGTTGAAGATGCTTATTTTCAATGGAACAGTTTTTAAATGGACAAGACTGAATGAGCCTTGGATTTTTCCAGGATCAAAACTATTGTAATCAAGTGATCTAATGCTGGTGCTTAATGTATTAACTGTGCTTGAGCTGGTGTGAGTGTGGGTACAGTGTCCAGAGTTCTTGGAACGAGGCAGCCAGTTTGCTGACCTGAATATATTCTACTGCCTACAGTAGCACACGCTTACAAAGCCAAAGTTATCAGGGTAACCGAGGGCTTAAAAATGTGATGAGGACAACGAGACAAACTATTTTTCAGCATTCTTGTGGTTTCTTATGTTAGTCACTCTTTTAGGTCAGAATCTGTACAGCAATAGCAGCACCCTTCACTTCTTCACTGCCTACAATACAATTACTGTGCACATATTGGGCCCCCCCCAAAAAATCAAACCTACAGGGAACAACTGAACGCTGACTTTGAAATACACTATTTCAGGGCAGCTTGGGAAGAGCGTGAACAGTTCTTCCTGTATTTTCAGGAGCAATTGAAGGAATTTGTGAAGAAGATGCAGCACATGCTTTGCTGTCAGAAAAATGAGGTCAGACACTGCTTCTTTTAAGATAATGCTCCAGAAAAAACATCTCCTTAAAGGTCACACCAGCAACTTTCACTGCCTAGCAGTAAGTTTAATTGCAAGCGCCAGATATTTCATGCTTAACTAGCACCTTCTTTGATAGGAGCAAGAATGACATTTTACAAGCAGACACTTTATAACATCCCTGAGTTAGAAGGTCACACTATTTCACTGACTTAACACGAAGCATTATAACAGCTTCTTGCACCCACAAAGCTGAGGCAGAACTGAAAGCTGGCTATTTAACAGCAGAAACTTTTCATCTCTGTGTGCTCCACACTGAAAGATTAGGGTTTTCTTAACGTGCCTTTTAACAACTTGAATGACAATGACAGAGAATTTTGTTTTCCTCATGACACAGGGCAAACAGAAGAGGTGTGAGCTGCGAAAGGAGGAAGAACAGGTTTTCTTTTTCTTCCTCAGAACACATACTCCTTCCCCTCCCAATTTCTACATTCCCAGTTAGCATTTCCCACTACTTACACAGCTTGTGCTGTATTGTGTAACTGTTCAAGTACTTTACTACATCAAGACCGACCGTGGTCAGCTGCATTTAGTACCAGCCATTTGATCCACAACCAACAGTCGCCTCATTGCTCTGAAGTCAGACTTGCTGCGACAACCAGCGAGTCAAGAAGGGAGCTGCAGCTCCAAATCCACTTAAGGGAGAAAGATGTGCGGTAATAAACTACTTTGGCAATATAGACCTTTCCAGATTTCACAGCAGCCAGTGCCACCCACTTAATAAAGGGCAGTTGCATCTGGCAGATGAGTTTGATAGAGTATCTGTCAGTGAACAGAGTGCAACAGAAGCAAAGTTTATGTTTTCAGAGACTCCAAATCTAAATGAACAATTGCAAAGACATTCTCAGGCTGCAGAAATGGGTCACAGAATAGGGTCATTTCCTTTAAAGCAAAAATCCACAAGCAAACATTTCTAGTTTTCTGTGGTAACCCTCCCAAGGATCAGTGAGAAGGGTCACCTCAGTGGAGAATGTCTGACCTGTGATTACTGGGCTTCAGAGTTAACAGATGCCATGGTAATAAACTCATTTTCTGGCTGTATCAAAAAACTCAAGCCAGGCTCATCCACTCCAAATGAATTTAGCAGTGGCCAGTAGTGCCCCTACCACAGTTTTTCTGGTTTGATTTCCCAAAAGCTACTCCAAGTCCTAACTTTAGTGACAAAATGAGAAGGACAAATTCTCAGAGGGAGCGTGCACATTCACGCAAGGCTTATGAACACAGGAATCACCTGTTGACTTGCAGCTCTCAGATCTTTTCTTCTCTGCCCCAGTTTCTCCCAGCTTTTTTTCACCTCTTCATTTAATCCCATTTTCACCAATTAAGTTTATTTCAACTTGAAGGTGAACCAAAACTGACTGGATTGCTCTCTTCAAAAAGCTGTCTAGTGTTACACATCGGAACAATTTCCCATTTTTCACGCTGACTTACATTTTGCTGCAGTTAAACCATAAAAAAAAAATCTTAAATATTGGCAATTAAGGCTGCTGGCTTTCATAACGTGTAGTCACAGCAGCAACCGCAGCACTGACACATGCTAAGACACAGGAAGAATTGACTAGATGAGAAGCAATTAAAACAGCTTCTAAATATATTTAATAGATCCTCTTATGTTTTGGAGCCAAACAAAGCCCTTGTGGAGACAGGAAGGAGGAGCATCCAGTTCAAGATGCAGCAGCAACTGTTGAAGCACATCTTCAGGGTAGCTGAAGGAAGAAGCATTTCACCACGCCTGTTTATAAATCAAGCTTTAGAATGGGTCGCTCAGGATACAAAGCTGCCTGGTGAAGTTCTGGTAGTGTACAAAAGCTACAGGAAAACAGCTAGCTCAAAACTCTCAAAAATTGCATATGTAAAGAAATCCATCCCCACTATTTGGGAACAATCACAAGGCATGAGGGATTATTGGCAAAATATCTTAAGCTTCCACATGTAAAAATCTTGATGGCCCACCACAATAAATCCAACTTGACACGAGAATCCAGGGCTACAACCTATTTCATAAACTTCGTTCAAGGCATGTCACAACATAATATCCATTCAGTCCTCCAATCTGGAAAACTAAATAAACCTCCACAGTTTCTCCAGGTCAGCTTTTACACAAATTAAGTGCCTTCTAGTTAGAACCAATTAGCATGTACGGATATGCTTAATTTTGCAAGTTGGGTAGAATTCACCAAGTTTAAAAAAATGTTTGACACTCAGCAGGTGAGAAAGTGGGGAGAGATCTTAAAATGCAAATGAAATCAAAGGATGAAAAAATTATCCTTTCATTTCTTCCATTTATTAAGAAGCAGTAAGCCAACATCCTCCCTTGCAAACACCAGACATGACAGTAAAGAATTCAAATAAAGAACATTAACAGTGTGCAGTTCTTAGAGCAAACAAACTTCACTTGCAAGTAAGAAGTATATGTACTGCTCTTCATTCTACAAGTTATTACAGAAGACACTGGAAAAATACAGTCAGTCTACAGTAACTGCAATTATCTTTTGAAATCCTGAATGTCTGCAATTAGAATTGACTCTGAACCTGCCTCATTGTTTCAGCTGATTTTGGATCATGAATTCTGACTAGTCACACCTGACTATTCTGTCACATAAGATATGGATGTATTATTTGCTACCTATATGAATACCAATCTTACATCTTTTTAAAGTTAAGAATTGCTGACTCCCAAATAAGTTTACAGAAAGACAAAACCAGAATCTACCATTTGACTAATTCAGAAAAGTCTTTTTCTTAAAATATTGTCAGTAATGCTACCCAAAGACAGCATTTATTTTGTAAACTTTGTTGAAGTCTGCCAGCTGGTATAAAGGTTAGACTTCTCTAAACTTTTCTCCACCAAAATAACTGAATAAGATTCCCTACCACCTCTAATAACTCCCATGTAGGAAAAATTAATAATTAACTTTTGCCATGCAGTACCTGAATAATCTAACAGAATCAGACTTTTTTTCTTGTTACAGATCAGTATTGACCAATTTCTTTGAAATTAAAACTACAGCAGACAAGGTGGTTTCAACTAACTAGTCCTAATATTCACACCCTGAGGCCAATAACAGCTTTTCTACAAATCCAGTCAGAGGGGGTTTGTGATTCTACTGGTGCACTATTTAACATAAAATGTTCATTTAATGTGCCAGAGGACATATTCATGGTATTACATCCAGATTTCTAGAGGTGTGCAATCTCGCTGTTAAGCAGTTTCTGTTTGATTATATCAGAATAAATTTAAAAGAACTAAGGGGAGAAATACGTCAAAGCCAGGAACTAAGTTCCCTGCAAGCTGGAAGGAATGAAACTCGGATGTAAAGACAGTTTTATTTGTATTAAGTTAATCCAAGGGTAATACTGTCAGATCAACAAAAGGCCAGATACAACAAAAAGCCTCTAGGTCAAAAGGAACCACTATAGCACCAGGAGCCTGGAAGACAGATAGTTATAAACAAGAACTTATAAGCTATCTGGGAACATTTCAAGTATGTCTATAACACAACTTTATCAGGTCTAAGTGCAAAGTGAAGTAATCAGCTTTAAGAGATTTCATTAGAATCTGCAACCTCATCAGATCTATTCAGATTCAAATATTTCATCACATTTTTTTATTCCTTTTGAAAAAACAAAACCAAAATAAAAAAAAAAAATACAAGTCCTATTTTTTACTTTCTGCACCATACACAATAAAAAGGTGTCATCATTAACGGTGCACTTCTAGTAAAAAATTTAAGAAAACATATTGTTCAGGAAATCAGGGTTTCACCTGAAATTCACTGAAGCCAAGGCTTCAGTGGGCTTTCATACAGGTCTTTAGCTTCTTTTGGACAGGAAACAGGAAAAAAAGCACAACTCTACTGTCCTCAGTGATGAACAAAGTGCATATAAGGAGCAAACTCTACAGCCAGGTACCTTTTAAACCAGAAAATCTCCTCCGGATCTGCAATTCCATATTCTCTTAACTTCATCACCATCAGAGCGCTCTTCCTGATGGCTTGTTCATAGCGTTGGCTGCGGGACAGGAAATTCAAATCCTCGTGCTGGAATTCAGGGTCATTCAAAACTAAGGCCTCTGGGGACAGAACAGAAGAGGAAAACAAACTCCGTTTCTGCAAACCTCGATAGACAGTGAGCAAGAAACTATTCCACATTTCACTTGCTGTACCTCAGGGTACCGATATCGGTAAGTTAAAAATAAAAGTTAACAAAATCAGAAAGAAATCAAAGCTCTTGGAGAGAGGGATTCTAGCAACAGGGCACTCTCCCATTCCACACATAAACATGTTAAGTTAGGAGCCCTCTGGACTTGGCAGGAGGTTAATTCACTGATGTAAGACCTATAGGACCCTCAAAACCAAACTCAAATCCTCAAATAGCCATTGTAGCAACTGAACATGAACTTTGATCCTCATACGACTCCTTGCAGAAGGGCATGGCTATTATTCCCACTATGCCAACTAGAAACCAAAGTACCCAGAGGCCACAGACCTTCTGTGTCCCCTTTGGCACACAAGTTACACAACACCAGCCTCTGGCAAGCCCATCCTGGGACGTGCTGGGAAAAGAGAATGGAGCTATTTCATTAATCTCATGTATCACTGTATTGGTGGGTGAGAAACAGGTCATATTTGTACTTTCGAGCAAGAGTGTTCTAGGAAGGAAAAGGGAGGGGAGAGGGTCCAATAGAAATGCCCACAGGAAGCTGCCTCTCACCCTCTAGAGGATAATTAAAGGTCATTGCTCTATCAAAGCCACCCCAAATCCTTTCTGGAAAGGGAAGAAAAGGGGGATTGGGGCATAACGCTGCTCCTGCTCCCCTCTAACTCATTAGACAGAAATCCCTTCCTCCAGGCACCCCCTCCGCCTTCGAGCCCTCTCCTCACAGCCTCCCTCTGTCCCCGGAGCCTCCGCTCTCCCCAAAGCTCCCTCCTCCCTC
This sequence comes from Pampusana beccarii, assembly GCA_013399365.1. NCBI lineage: Eukaryota > Metazoa > Chordata > Aves > Columbiformes > Columbidae > Pampusana > Pampusana beccarii. The sequence goes on along the minus strand of VWYH01007034.1, from coordinate 1,182,600 downwards.
TCCTCACCCGGGGCTTCCCCCACCTCCGTTACCCCGGTTCCCCCCTCCTTGGAGGCCCGTTTTCGGGTCTCCCTCTCTCCCGCAGCCTCTCACCTCCCCTCACCTCCATTTTCCCTCTCCTAAAACCTCCTTCTCCCCTCAGCCGCCACTCCGGGCTGCCTCCCTCTCCTCACAGCCCCCCGGCCCGGACAGGCCCCACTCCCCTCAGCGGGGCAGGCAGCGGCCGGCCAGAGGCCTCCCTCACCGATCTCCTTGCGGCGCCGGGTGCGCTCGGCGCTACCGTCCAGGATGTGTGTAAGGAGCTGAGGCTGGAAGGTGGCGGCGGCGCGTTCCCTCCGCAGATCCGCGTTCATCGCCATCGCGGCGGCTCCACTGGCCCTCGGCCCTACCCCGTCACCGGCCCCCGCTGCTGGCCGCGCCCCCACTGACGTCACGCCCCGCGACGCCGCGCCCGGACACGTGACCGCGGCGGTGAGCGGAGCGCGGGGCTGGGGGCGGGAGCGGGTTTGGGTTAAATTGGGTTTAAATGAGCACGGAACAGGCTGCAGCTGCGGAGGGAGGGCGTTAAACTGTGCTTTAAATCCTGCATTAAACTGGGCGTGCAGTGAGCTGGGGCTGCGCGTGCCTTAGAGCGTGTACTAGATGCACGGATAATGTGCATTAAATGCACGTGTAACGGGCTGCACGTGGAGCAGGGAGCGCTGGTGAACTGGGTGTGCATGCAGCCGTTTGCATTTGAGGCCGAGCTTGCATTAAATTGTGTGTGAAACGCTGGACTAAATAAACATACAATAAAATAGGCGTGCATGAGGTAGTGCATCGAATCTGCATATAATGTGCTGCAGCTGGGGCTGTGTATGCATTAAGTTGTGCATTAAAGAGCAGATTGAGAGTGCGCGTAACGTGCTGCGTCCACTGTGAGGCACTTAATAGTTAATTAAATTGTTCATTGAATGTCCATATAGCATGCTGTATTTGGGACTGGCCATGCATTATATACTGCATTAGTGCGCTGGATGTGCATATAATGTGCTGCACGTGGGGCTAAGTGCGTTAAAAGTGCACGTAATACACTGTGGTTGAGGTTGCACATGCATTGGATAGTGCATTGAATGGGCATGTAGCATATCGCATATAGAGATCTCTGAACTACTCAATCACCGTTTTTCCCACTTCCTTAATCTTTCTCAACCCATCCATAGCTTGGGGGAGACTTGAGGGTCTGGTGGACTGGTTGTTGCTCTTCGTGTTGGGTTGCAGTGGGGTACAGCAGCCCCTCTTTACACCAGGATCCCTGGGGCCTGGCACATGCACTGAGCTGCCAACTGGTCTCGGCAGGGAAGCTGGGCAGCTCCTGCAGCCCCCTGGGTGCAGAGGTCCTGGGCAAGGAAGCAGTTTTGGGGCAGCGTGACCTGGTACGTGGATCATGAACTCAGACCTTTTGCCGTACTGCAGGCCCAGCGGCGGGTGTGTGAGATGCTGCCAGGTGCTGGTGTCTATTATTTCCCATGGGAGATCAACAGCTCAATCCCAGAGGGGGAAACGCTGAGGACGTTTGGCAGGTGAGAAGGGGACCCCGCTCTCCTTGCAGGCCAGGCCCTTTCTTCGCTGGTTAACCCTCTTCCCTTTGTTTGGAGGAGGAGGGTTCGTTTGGAAGCTCCACACTGCTGAGCTTCCCAAATCCCTCACTCCCAGGTTATGCTGCTACGACCTGGCTCGGTCCGAAGCCGTTCTCACCGCTCAGCACAGCTCAGCCCAGTACCGGGTCTTTGTGGACACCAAGTTTGTGGAGCCGTTCCAAGCCCAGCTGGGATCTTGCTACTTGGTCTTGGGAGAGGCTGAACACAGGGAAGGTAAATGCTCCAGAAACCAGCACCTTTTGCTGCTGTTCATGGTTATCAGCTCCTTCGCGGAGCGTGGTGAGACACGCTGTCACTGAGGCTGGCGTTGGCCAAAGCTCATCTCCTGCAGCTGCCGCCGTCATACGAGTGATTTGGGACAGGACAAGCCTGTCTCTCTCCATTGACCATGAGAAAAGCTACCCGTACCTTGGTGCAAATCTGGTGCTCTGACACAGATTTTGTTAGAAACAAGAAGTGCCTCAGCAGCATCACCGAGCTTGTGAAACTTGGGCTAAAGCCTTCTGGCATTGTTGCCAGCCACCACATCCTCTTTCCTCCAAACGTGGCTGATTGCGGCAATGCCGCATTGTGAGCTGGCTGGGTTGGTCTTTGCCATCCCTGAAAGTCTCTAATTATACCCCTGCCCGCAGACACGGAGCGTGAGGAATGCAGGCAGGCTCTGTCATGCATCGCAGCCTATTGTCCTTTCCCGGGGTGCACTGAGTGTTGCTCCAGCTGTACGGGGCTTTGTGTGTGCTGGGTTGGGCTGGGAAGTTGTGAAGCAAATCCCAAGGGTTGTCTTGGCCACACCTGGTAACAATCATTTGCATTCATGGCATTCAAATCCTCGGTGGCATGTGGAAAGCCACACTGCATGTGGCATCTAGTGAGTGACCTGCTAAGCCACTGCTGCAAAATTCCTTTAGAAAAAGATGGTATTTTGGTCATCACAGCTTAGGAGTGAGCTGGCCCCATTTTGCAGGGGTGGAAGGGGAGCAGGCTGAGATGGCGCCTGTGTCACCAACGCTTGGCTCCTTTTGAGCAGCTCCGTGTTACCATTTGAATGCCACCGATGAACTGCTGGTTATATTCCGCTTTGAGCCTCTTCTAAGCCCAACTTTGTTCTGTCCTCTTCTTGTCTGAACAGAGTAGTTCAGAAATTAGTTTAGACCCATCCCTGATGCTTTTTAGACAGGGAAAACCAAACTTCATCCAGCTATGAAGTGGACGCTGCATGGCAGACACTGGAGCTGACATGTCTTGGGCTCAGTGTTCCCCAGTGCAAGGAGAACATGGTGTCTGTCACCAGCATTTTGTAGCCAACAGGGCATAGAGAAAGCTCATCACTGAATTAACCAGCTCCCGGGCCTGCTGCTCGCGTCGGTGGTGGTATGTGGCAGGTCTGGTCTCCTGCAAGGTCTCAGGCGATGGTTATTTGGCCAGCTGGAGCCATATGCTGCCTTAGGTCCATTTGCCTCCGAGCTGCTCCGTCTGATTTTCTTTCTACAGAAATTTCCTGTTTATATTCCCAGGTGAGGGTCCAGTGGTAAAGGCGCGAATATTGACCTGCGTGGAAGGGATGAATGTGCCCTTGCTGGAACAAGCCATACAGGAGCAGAGGAAATACTTCAGCGAGAGGCAGGAGCGGATGGGAAACAGTGTGTCCTGACAACAGCTCTGAGAGCAGCCATACGCTGGTCCCTGCCCTGTCATTTGCAAGAAATATGTTAGAAGTAAATTTGGAAGGTGGGTTTGCAACATACTGCTTTTTGCCGTGGCAAATGGCGAAGTAAATTCACTAAGCAGGGAAATACTTGAAGACTGTGAGTCAGTGTGTGACTGTGGGTTGTCCACTCATGCCAGGTGTCATCACCAAAAATAGCTCTGGGAAGCAGGTTTGTTCTTTGTTTAAAAGGGTGGTTGAGGAAAGGGAGCGCTTGGGTTATACTGGTCCTTCTGTAAGGCAAGGCTTGGAGACATAAGAAAAAGAAGTCATCTCTGAATCTCGGGTTAAACAGCTCATACCCGAAAGCCGAAGCACAGCGGGTTATTGGGCTGTCATCAGATCCAAGGCAAAGGGCGTTAGGACAAAGTTCGTTTGGCTGTGGGTGTGTGGCTGCGGGTCCATGAGCACATGTGTTTGGTTACTGTGACTCAGCTGCCACACAGGAGTATTCAGAGCAAAACGCTCACATATCTGGACTGACCAACAAAGAAACAAGAAGAACGAGGCACTATTTTCAGTAGCACCTGCCTCTTCAGGTTTTCAGGAGCTGGTGTCCAAGGTGGGGAACTGACTTTAGCTCTAAAATAAATATTTGCAGTGCCCTGAGAGTGACCACTTGACTTTCTTGCTTGACACAGCTAAGTTTAGGAAACCTTAAATCACTATTTTTTTAAGCACTGGAAGGTTTTGATTGATACTTTCCTAAATAAAGATTGAAAAATAAGGCAGCCTGTCTTTTATTGATTAAAAACCTCTTTCTTGCTAAGGCCAATGCTGAGCTTTTTTGCTAAGGCCCTGCAGAAACTCCATAGATGATGTAAGAAAATGTAGCTATATGCAATTTTCCTCCTTCTCCTAAGTACTGGGTGTATAAGGAACTGCTTGGCTTTGAAAAAGTTACAAGAAGAGGAGAGGAAGTTACATCAATGCCACTCTGGTTTAGAAACCATAGTGCCAAGCCCGCTTAGCAGAATTAAACCATCAACAAAACGACAGAAAATCACTAAGGAGAGATGAGAACAAAATGTTAGTGCAAGAGAGAAAACTCTTCCTGTGCTATAGGAATCCCCAGACCTGGAGTGAGCACTGGGACTGTGGTTTGCAGGAGAAACAAGCCACCTGCAGCCTTTTCTTCTTTTTGATCAGATTCTCTGGTGAAATGTTCAGAAAATAGGATTGAAGCCATACAATGCACAACAGCAGATTAAAATGCAACAGATATTGGCAAAGTCCCCTCCTATCAGCAGACTTCATTCAAGGGCCTGAGCTGGCTCAGTAATTGCAGTGCTTGTTATAATCTTTAATCGTAATTTAGCCTTATGTTTATCTTCATGCAGTTACAGAGATACAAAAGTCCTGCCTCAGCACACTCTCTGTTCAGCACAAGTCCGAAAACATCACCTCAAGAAGCAAGATTTTAACCTGGTTTTGTAAGAATCTGCCATGATGTGTTTATGTTTAGACATCATCTCCTGTTCTCCTACTGTCCATCCCCATTTAAGTTTTATCCAAATGGCCAGGCTTGCCAGAGAGCTGGGAATGTCTGAAATTCCAAATTCCTATAAATGTTATGAAAAAAAACCCAACACAAACCCAACCAGCCAGGAAGAGGAGAGCGAATTTGGCAATGAGTCTGGATGGAGACATGAGCACAAGCTCAACCTTCACAATCCACTGAAGAACCCGTGCTGGAGTTTGCCATGACCATGCAGATCCCTCTTCACCCACGTAACAGCCACACTTTGGTTCTTTCAATTTGGCTACGTCATCTTTTTTTTTTTTTTTCTTTTAAAGTTTTAACTTTTTTTTTTTTTTTCAAAGTGCATTTTTTTTTTTTTTAAATTTTGAGCTGGTAGTTCAGCATTGGGCTAAATCAGTCCTTTTTAGGTCACCTAAATGTTGGGGTCTGCAGCCTGTGGGCTCATCCAGAGACACGGAGTCTACAAGCTCCTCCAGAAGACAGTCCCTGGGGCTCTACCTTTCCTGGTGACACAATGCATATTTTTTAAATTTTGTGTTCTATCATCTGTCAAGTTAATGATTAATCCCCACCCAAGGACAGCTTCCAGAAGGCTGACCAAGTGGCGCAGCCCATGGTGGGGAGGTTCAAGGGACAGTTGCGCAAGACCAAAAGAAAAAAAGGGAAAAAAACCCCCACAAACCAACAACAACCAAAAAACCAACTACAAACAGACAAAAGAAAACATTTCTGCTGAGTGTTTGACCTGAGTGTGTCCCAAGGAACCCTAATTACCCCCCTTTGATGCCAGGCACTGTACAGACAGAGCTGCAGATCTTCCCCTGGTCCTGCGCAGTCCCTGCTGCCTTTCCTGCCGGCCCAAAGCACCTCTTTGCATCCATTTTGCTCCATTTTTGCTTTGGCCAACACACTGCAGCCTTGATCACAAGCAGCCATTCCCAGGCAGCTGGTGAACAGTGTGTTTGGCTCTTTGGGTCTGTCCGAGACCCCCAGGCACACCCAGCGAGCCCAGGCAGCCCTGTCTGCCGGCGGCCACCCTGCTTCAAGGCAGGTCTCTGTGCTGGGGGAGCACAAAATTGGGACCCAGACCCCAAAACCAGCTCAGAGGACACACAGGGAGAGCAAACACCTTCTGCACGTTTGTTTGGGGGTTCCTTACCTTATATTTTTCCTCAGAAGTGCCAGCTGCTCCTGCTGCCATCACAAGGCTGAGGTGGCACCATGGATGCCTTCCAGGAGGTGTTTCAGAAGGTGGAGAAGATCGGGGAAGGCACCTACGGCGTGGTGTACAAGGCTCGCAACAAGCGCACGGGGCAGCTGGTGGCCCTCAAGAAGATCCGCTTGGACTCGTGAGTGGGACAAGTCCCCAGTGCTGGGGGCTGCCATGGCTCGTCCCGGCCCTGCGCACACCTGCCATACGGGAACGAGCAGGTGGCCCCTGGGCCTAGCCCAGTGTCCTAAATGATGCGAAAGGCTCAAAAAAAGCCTGACATGAGGGAAAACAATGTCGCTATTAGCTCCTGCAAGCAGCTACGGCCTGACCTGGTGCCACCTGGCCCTGGCACCATGGCCCAGGGCAGGGGGAAGAAGCCGCCATTTTGGGAGGTGTTGTCTCCCTTAGGGGTGCTGAGGCCTGTTGAGGCGCAGCCTCCCGGCACGGCAGACTTCAACCCCTCCAGAGTGGGAACTGAGCAGATTAAAGCTTATTACTTTCCCCCGGGTTGGCCCTGGGCTGTCTCTGTGGTGAGGAGTGTCAGCATGGACCAGGGGCCATGGCGGTGGGACTGCACCTCCTGGTGGCCCCTCAGGACGGTGGAGGCGGCTGCTTGAGGGGCAAAGAGCTTTCATCTCCCCCCACCTCCAGAAAGTGAGGTTTGGGCATTTAAACCACTGCTTCTCCAAATGTATCTCCAAACAAACTCTACCCCACAGCTTGCACTGTTTAGGTCACCCCCTCCTTCTCCTTCCCCACGGCTCCATGTCCCCCTGCCTCACCCCACACAAAACTCCATCCCAAACCGGGGTGTAAGAGACCTCCCCATGGCAGGCAAGGGGGTACGATGGAAGGGAGAAGGGGCACAGGACCCCAATGGGCTGTGGGATCCCACTGGGGGATGGGGTGCCACGTTGTCTGTCTCTGCCACAGGGAGACGGAGGGCATCCCCAGCACCGCGATCCGAGAAATCTCCCTCCTGAAGGAGCTGAAACACCCCAACATTGTCAGGTAAGACCTGGAAGAACCCTCCCCACCAGCATACTGACGAGCTCCTGCTCATCCTCATGGGGAGCTCTGGGTACAGGCAGGACAAGGAGCCTTCCAGTCCTTCCCTGACTGCACAGAAATGAGCAAAATAAACAGGAAAGTGCAGGAGTCACTTGCACTTCTCTGGTTTGCAGCAATAGCCCACAGCACTGCAACTTTACTCCAGCAACACAGGCTGGTCCAAGCTGCTGCTGCCCCAAACTAGATGCTGCTTTTATAACTCTCTCCCTCTGGGCTGTTTGGGTATGTTTAGGCAAAGATCTGGAGAAGGTCTTCCTACACACTCTGTAAAAGACTAACACTCCTGCATAGCATGGATTCCCACACAAAAGTACCGAAGGAAGTGCTTGCACTTCTTTTGCAGGCTCCTGGATGTCATACACAGCCAGAAGAAGCTCTATCTGGTGTTTGAGTATCTGAATCAGGACCTGAGGAGATACATGGACTCATCCCAAACTGGAGAGCTTCCTTTAAGCATGGTCAAGGTACAGTGTGGAAGCAGTAACAGGCAGGGCAGCGAGCATGTGTCCTTGCTGCCTTCTGCTGGGCAGAGCCAGCAGTGAGCTGCTCTTATCCAGATGGCATCTGGAAGACATCCATTTTTGGCTGGAGGCATTCAACAGTTTGTGTGTGTCTCTAAGTATTGTTGTATTATAGCAATAATATAGAAATGATCCAAAATGATCCAGCCTTCAAAGTGTTTTCATTGTGGCCTTGTCTGAAATCTCTCCTTAGAACTACCTTTTCCAGCTGCTGCAGGGTGTGAGCTTCTGCCACTCGCACAGAGTCATCCACAGGGACTTGAAGCCGCAGAACTTGCTCATTAACGAAGCAGGAACAATCAAGCTGGCTGATTTTGGACTGGCGAGAGCTTTTGGAGTCCCCCTGCGCACGTACACTCATGAGGTATTGTTGGGGCTCCCTGCCACCTGAGAGTGGGGTACACCGTCCATAGTGGGTAGACAACAGCAGCATCACAAGTTACTCATCCATAACAGAGGCCCATCTGTGCCCAGTTACGTGCTCTTAACCTAACCCGCTGCTAAAGGGTTACCTCATGTCCCCACAAAGTGTGCTCACTGCTTCTACCCTAGCCTGCCTGCAAGTTGGCTTCCCTCCTTCTCTGCATAAGGTGTATTTATTTGTTTGAGTGTCCCATTGAAGAAATGATCTGTTAATCCCAATCTTGCTGTCACTAAGGTGTCTGTTAATTCAGCATGGCCTTAGCATACTCTGATTTGTACAGTCACTGCATTACAGCTGAGAAGAGAGGATCCCGTGCCTCTAGTTTCACCGGGGGAAACGAAACAAAGCTTGTTTGTTGGTTCCTTACCAGGTGGTGACCCTGTGGTATCGAGCACCTGAAATACTGATGAGATGCAAATTCTACTCAACTGCTGTGGATATCTGGAGCATCGGCTGCATCTTTGCAGAAATGGTAAAATAGGTTTAAATAGTCTCTGTAAAGAGCAGGGAGGATGCAGCTGCAATGGGAAGTTGGGAAGGAGGGACAAGATGCAGAACATCTGTGACATTGTGGTCCCACCTTGTGCCGGGCTGTGTATTATGGAAAGTCCACCCTGAGGGTTAGCTAATCCTGAGCTGTAGACTCAGAAGGAAGTCTGCCACCGCAGTGGCTTGGCAGAAGGCAAAGAAGCCTCCGTAGTCAGTTCCAGACACATGAGAAAGTGATGCCTGTCCTTGCAGAAGGGCTAACTTCAGTCTGGTTGCTGCAGCATTTTCATCCTGGGAGGAGGTGACTATTGCACGTGTCCCCACAGTAGGATGCAGAGAACTAGCACTCATAGGATGGCAGAGTGGATCTCCTAGGGGTCCATACTCCACTTAGAAGAGCTCTTGTTATCCCTACAGTGTAATAACACTGTCCCTAGCTCCCAAAGCCCCTGAGCTGCAGATCAGCAGAGCCTGGGTGAGTAGGTGTGGAGGGAAATAGCCTGCAAGAATGGGTGCGTTAGGAAATTGGAGACACAGAGGCATAAGGAACTGGCTGAAGGGGGACAGCCCTGGGGAACGGGGATCCACGGAGAGGAGCTGGAGACAAACAGAGAGAACCCCATGATTTTCCCAACCAGTGCATGGCAGAATCGCTGCATTGTAACTGCCCTGGCCTGTGCAGCTGTTTGCGTCTGCTGGGACAAAGGGTTTCCTTGCAGCAGGAAATAAGGCACATAGATGGTGGAAAGGTGAGAACTGGCTTTTTTTTTTTTTTTTTCCTCCCAGGTGACCAGGAAGGCCTTGTTTCCAGGGGACTCTGAGATCGATCAGCTCTTCCGAATCTTTCGCACCCTGGGCACTCCCAACGAAGCGACCTGGCCTGGAGTGACCCAGCTGCCTGACTACAAGAGGGATTTTCCCCAGTGGGCAAGAAAGGAGATGAAGGATGTTGTTCCCAACTTAGATCGAGATGGTAGAGACTTACTGGTGGTGAGTGAAGGCTCAGGACAAGACCTGGGGACAAACAGGATTTTTCAAACTGGGCAAAGAATAGGGATATTTGGGACTGATCTACCTGGAAGCGTGTTAGCTGATCTGGCTCTGGTGCTCAGCTCTGCCATTGCAGAGACACCGAATCACAAATAGGGCTCAGTCCTGGCTCTGAAGCAGGACTGTCATTGCAGGTTTCTCTAGGAAACCACTGCATCAAGGGTCAGGAAACCCTTCTAGCATAATCCCCACAGTAACTTCAGCTGTGGTTTACTCCTGAAGCCCAGAGAGGGAAAAAGGCAGGAGCAACATCTGCATGTGGGCACCTGTGCATGCAGGAGCAATCGATCATTTGTTTTTTTTAAATCCTAACCCTGTTGGGTTTTTCTCTTGGCAGCAATTGCTCCTGTATGATCCCAGCAGGCGCATCTCAGCCAAGGATGCCCTCAGTCACCGATACTTCTCCAGGAGAAGCCCTCAGAACCCTGAAGACCGGCATGTGCTGCAGAGACACAGCAGATGAGAAGGCACAGCTCTCCTCCTGCACTTGCACCTCCGAGTAGCAGTTGCATACCTGGTTTTGGGCACTTAGAAGGGGGTTGGCTGGAACCCAGGGTCTCACTTCCCCTGAAGAGCCTGGAGGGGGATATTCTTGTGTTTTGAGACTCTCAGCTTGTTGCTGGGGGAAAGTTTGTCTAGGTTACAGCCAGTAGAACTGTTTTGAAGAGATCACTTGCGAAAGGGTGTGGGGTATTTATCAGCATAAAACACTGAAATGTGGATGAGAGCATCTTTCAGAGATTCGTCCTTGCATTACTCAGTGAGCTAAGGTAACACACAGTGATGTCTGGCACTCCAGCACTGGAGCATCCCCAGGGCTGTCGGTGGCAGTTTCTGACACCAGGGCGTGCTGGAGCTCCGCTTTGGGTAGCAGAACACTTCTTCGTTCAGCCCTTTGCTGCTGTTATCAGAGACTGGGTTGTTTAATCTGAGCTGTTTAACAGAGCTGACATTCTGCTGTTTCACAAGCTGAAGAGCACTATCCAGTGTCTTGTGCTTTAGCTGGGACCAAGAAGCCAAAAGATCCAGTTAATATAAAGCACTTGTTGCATATGGCTGGAAACAGTAACGGCTGTAACACTGGCTTTCCATCATCACTCCAGATGTACTGCTGTTTCCTTCATTTTATTGCCTTGGAAATGTCTTTTTGCTGTTCAAATATTTGGAGAATTGTCACTGACTTTTGGTGTGGTTTTGACATCTTCATGGTTTTTCTTTCAGTACAGAAAAAATAAAGGCTTGTCATTTCTTCAGAAACCTCAGTGTTTATTGTTTGGTGCAGCTAATCGGGCTAGTGACGCAGGACAGCCTGTCTGGTCCTTTTTTTTCCCTAGAGCTCTTCTCCCTTCCTCGTCTCCTGTGCTCTTTCTTTTATAATTTCCAGCCCAAATCCCTGGCATGTGCACAGACGTGCTCTTGATTCTGTTGTGGAATGAGGAGCTGATGGTTCTGCAGCCCAGTGCTGTCTTGGTATGGTGAGGTGCGCTTACTTTCCATCAGAGGTTGCCACAAACCAGATCAGAGTTATGTTCTACTTATTTAAATACTCAAAAGGCAGATTTTTAACTTAGGGAAGCCAAACTTCTGCAGTCCTGTTTTTCATGCACATGCACACAGGTGCCCTCCCAATAACCGTGATCCTAAGAACTGATTCCAGCACATCTCGACAGCTCTCAAAAGCTCTCACTTTCACACACAGCTGTAGCACAAACCTCCCTCTCCACCTATGTGATACTGGAGAATTTGCACAGGGGATAGAAATTTTTAGAGTCCCTCCTGAAAAAAGCCCATTGTTTCCTAAGACCCGCCTGTCTAAAGCCAAGCTCTGCTGTCCTTTGGCTTCCTCCATCATTCATTCCTTCTCCCCACCCAACCAAAGGCAGCAGGTTAAGCTTGGCTTAATTCCTGATGTCAAAAAAGGCTTTTGTCATCCCTGTTGCAGCAGCCGCACCTCCTGACAGATCCCCAGCAGCAAACCTGGGACCTGTTGCTCACCTCGCTCTGGGCCTGCCGCACCTCCCACCTGTTCCTCCCCTGCAGCTTTAGAAGCCGCCAGGACTCGGAGAGCTCACTCACCCCCACAATTTGCACAAATTAGGTATTTTGGGGGTGGGTGGGGTTGCTTTTCTTTTGAAGCTGTTGTTACAGCCGTGCTGGAGAGGCTGCCTGGCAAGAGCTGACCTGGCGTTGGGGAGGGCTGGTTTTCTGATCAAGCAGGGCTCACGCAGCAGCCACGAGAGCCATGTGGCAGGAAAATTGAAGCCCTGCTGTGCTCCTGCAGCATCTCATGGCATCTGTACAATAACACCCAGCTTGCAGGGGCACGTCTGTGAGACATGGACGAATTCTGCCACGGGAATAATTTCCCTGCCTTTGCAAACATGTTTTAAAGAAAATTCATTTGTACAGACACTGCTCCGCTTTCTGCTCTACACAAACAAATGCTTGTGTTGTACCAAACAAGCTCTTTGCAGAAAAGTTTTGTTTTTTAAAATCTGCATTAAGACGTAAGTACCAAGAACGTTTATCCTGTCCAAAAACACAAAAATATTACAGCTCGTCTAGCCTGACAAGATGAAGCAACAGGCTGAATTTCAAACATTTATGACCCAGCCTCACTGCCAGCAAACAGCTGTGTTGAAATAACAACTCTGGGAAAGCCAAGACACAGCCCCATAGCCCTGTGCCCAGGAAGGGAGGAGAAGCAGCATCCGGCTCCTCCTGAGCAACTCACAGCCCTGCCAGACAGCCTGGCTCTGGGGAAGACACATCGCTTCCTATGGATACATCAGGAGGACACGAGACAAGCTGCTTTCTGCAGATGAGGACCACTTGATAGCAAAGAAAAGGATTTTCAGTGGGTTTTTTTTCAGAAACAAAAGGCAGGCCAACCTTCAAGAGAGACTGCTCAGCCAGCTGGACTGCTCAGCCACCTCATCGTCTCTTAACGCCTTCACCCAGCCCTAGGTAAATACTTTCCATCACACAGTTAGGGAGCACTTTATACAAAATTATTATTTATGAGTACTCCAAGTCCCTTAGTTACACAGCATTCCCCCAAACTATTTAACCAGCACTTCAGGAAATAGTCACCACGTGAATATCATTCTGCTTTAAAACAAACGTGGTTTTATCCCATTTGCAAGGGGAGCAGCCGGGGGATGCAGCCCCAGCACCCTGCCGCGTGGAACCAGGTGAGGGGAGGGCTGACAGCAAACTCACCTGTCTGGCAGTGCCAAGCTGCAGAAAAGGTGACAGCCCCATTGCTGATGGATCCTCCCACTGAGGGGACTAAAGCCAAAGCACAGGAAGGTTGTTCCCAGCAGCTTTGAGGAGCTGGAACCCAAGGCCTGCCAGAAACCACATTGGTCCAGGGCCCCTTGGTTGCACTGGGATGTGGTCCTCACCTGGTTGTGCTCCAAGGGCTGCTGGGCTTGTCCTGGCAGGAGACCAGGACTGAGTTTCTCTCTTGATGTGTCTCCTGGTCCATCACAGACCAGCTCCAGCCCTTGTTGCTTGTCTAGACCAGCTTGGGGGGAAGCACAGTGCCCCATGCACCAGCAGTGCCCTCCCAAGAGGAAACAGGCTGGGAAGGGATGCTCTGGCGTGTGGGCAACAGTTTTCCCTGTTGTAAACCAACAAATTTCCCCATGTTGATCGTGGCAGCTGAGATGGCCACAGACATCAGCTGTAGGCCTGGCAATAAACACAGATCCCGCAGAGCACAGGACAGAGCCTGGGCAGATCCTGGACTAGAAACCTGGCGTTTCCAGAGCTGGGCTCGGGTAGTTAATGCTGAGTGCCAGCTACCAGCAGGAAGGTAAGAGGACCTGTGGTTGTGCTGAGCTTGCCAGCATGGGAACAATTCTTCCTTGGACTGCAAATCCCAGCTGGGCTGTATGGGAATGGAGGCTCTGCTGCTGCTCTGACGGGGGAAGAAGGGGAGGAAAACCTCTGCCTTTAGGGATTATTTTGGGGGTGTTGGATTTCTCAAGCAGCATCAGCTAAAAGAGTCCTTGGGAGAGGGGGGAAGAGCAGCTTGTGTCAATAGAAAGTAATTTTTGTCATCCCATAAAGCCAGGGGACTCTTCAGAATAAGGCTGAGGCTAGGGATGAACATTTCAACTCTCAACAGTGACACGTGGGAGTTAGGGCTTGTTCACGTCAGCAAGGACTGATACCAGAAGTGACCCAAAGGAGGGAAACCTCGCCTAAAGAAGTAACAAGTGCAGATTTTCAGGTATTGCTGGGTGGATCCTGCAGCCAAAGCCAAGGGCTGTAGAAAGCAGTTTCACATCACTGTTGACTACAAGCATCAACAAACTGCTACTGAAGGTCATCCCTTCTCTTGCAGCATGTCTGCCTCTGTACAGGAATAGGACAAGCCCCAGAAATCATCCACTTCAACAGGGTTTGGTTTTGCTTGAGGCTTCCTCTGCCAGCAGCTCAGTGAAGCAACCCCAGTCACCATGCAGCCACCACCATCACTGGGCTGTGGCCAGAGAGGCAGCTGGAGAGGACGGGGGGCTGCTGCATTCAGTACCTGTCTGCACTTAGACTGGATCAAACATAACACGGAACCACACCTGTAGATGACCCAGTCCTTCTTACAGAGGTGTCCAAATGACCAGGGAGCAAAGTCCCATGGGTTTTCAGTTTTAAAGACAAATGTAACAAAGTCTTTAAAAATACGGACTCACATGCAGAAAGAAATTTAGGGAGTTCAGTGCTGAGAGATCAGGGGGAGCAAGAGCCTGCAAACCCTTCGTAGATGGGGCTGCAGGGCACAGGACTACACAGGGAGAGGACTCACCAAGTATTCAGCCCTTCGCAGCCTCATCCTGCAGAGATAACACAGCCAGAGAGATGCACTTTCTATGTTTATTGCATGCAGAAGAACGACCCTACATTAAAACGCTCTGGCTCTCCCCACTTTCTGGCCGTAACCACAGTCAACCTGCTCCCGGTGGAGTTCTCACAATGAACCCCCTCTTGCTGTCACAGCAGCAGCCGGGGGACAGTGGGGACCTCTGTGTGTCAGGCCCTTGCACGCTCACAATCACACTTTCGTCCTTGCACGACCATGCTGTGTTGGGAAGCAGAGATAGCTAAGATAGAAGAATGTGCAGCCATAAATGCCAGTCATTCTGCTTCTGTGATGGCTGCTGCCTCCGTGGGGAGAGGTGTTCTGAAGGGATGAACTCCTGAAGGAACAGCATCCAAGGGATGCCCAAATCCATTCAATGCCTGAACCGTGAGAGCTTGGGGGAACGACTCGGCTGGTGGTACCGCTGGTAGCCCTCCGATGCAGCCGGGAGCAGCAGGAAGCTGCTCAGCGAATCCTTCTGGCAGAGAGCCATGGCTTCCTTATAATTTATCTTCTCCTTAGTGATGGGGTCAATGAGATCTTTTTCATAGTTGGAGTCATCCTGGAGCCTGTTGGCCAGGTCACCTGTTATCATCCCTGTCTGAGCAGCTTCCAGCACGGGGATACGACCAGTTTTCTTAGGATCAATGAGCCCTCCGGTTAGATGCTGGACCTCCAGGTAGGGAAAAGCACTGTCCTTGGTCATCCATCCCTTCTGAACTGCTTCCCCCACAGACAACCTTCGCTTGGTCACCGGGTCCTCAATCCCTGTGAAAGCTTTCTGGGCATTGAGCAGTCTCTGCATGTAGGTTCTGTCAATCAGCCCCCTCTCAATTGCCTTATGGACTGAGAACCGGTCCCAAGAAATGAGGTCTATGATACCCCCTGTGGCAGCCTGGGCTTCCAAGAGCTTCTGAGCTGTCATGGGATCAAGCAGCTTCTTCGCAACGGCAGTCTTGATGTTGTACTTGGTGTTGGTGGTGGTGTCATACACCCCAGCGATGGGGAATGTGTCATCACAGAAGCCCTTCTGCGAGGCTGGGGGGAAAAAGCTTTGGGTTTGGTGGGTGGTGGGTGAGGGGAGCGGAGATTTGGAGATGATGGAGCCAATAGAGAGGGATGGTGGAGGTTTGGATTCTCCAGCCACCAGCAGGGCGAATTCGGAGATGGGAATCTTGCCATCCCGGTACAGCTGGTACTCCTCCTTTGTGATCCTCCTCAGCCTTAGCGCATCATCGATGGAGTACTGCTTCCCACTTTTCTTGTCAAGGAGAACTGAGACTTCCCCATTTGGCCCCAGGGTGGTGACTTCTTCCCAGTCACACTCCAGCTCTTGCAGCTGGATGTACTGGCCTCTGTCTATGATACCTCTCTTATAGGCCTCGTAAGGGGACATATCCTTCCCCGTCTCAGGGTCCAAGATAGAGATCTTGGTGGAGAGGTTCGTCTCTCTCATCTGGGTCTCGTGATTGATTTCTTCCCGGTTGACCCTTGACTGGAGATCTCGAATTAACCTCTCTTTGTTGTAGATCTGGTCCTTCTCCCTAAGGATGTCTGCCTCCAGCAGAGAAAACTCATGTTCCAGCTGCTTTTTCTTCTGCCTGTCATTCTCGGTCCGTTGGTTGAGCAGCTTGGACTCCTCCCGAAGGAAGAGAACTTTCTGCTGCTTCTGCCTTTCCAGCTCCCGCAGGTCACTCTCCAAGTTGGCTCTCTCCTGGATGGCCAGGTTCCTGGCTTTCTGCAGCTCTGTCTCTTCACGAGCCCATGTCCTCTTCATGCCTTCGGCTCTCTCGATCTTCTCCCTGAGCCGCCGCACCTCTTCCTCTGCCTTTTGCTTGGCCCCTCTCTCCCTGTTCAGCAGCTCCCAGATGCGAGCACGTTCACTCTCCAGCGCTCTGTCCTTTTCCACTCGAATCACCTCCTTGTAGATTGTCTTCTCCTGGGATTTCGTTTTCTGCAGGACATCAACTTGCATCTGCAGGTTCTTGCATTCTCTCTGCAAGTTCAGCACCTCCATCTTCTCACGGTCCAGCTCCAAGCGCAGGTTGCTGGCAGACTGTTCAAGGACTGGGTCCTTCTCCAACTTGACTACTTCTTCCATGATGATCTTTTCTTGCACTGGGGCTGGGCTCTCCTCCAGCTCCTTTATTCGCAACGTAATTTGCCTCATCTCCTTCTCTAGTGCAAGCCTCTTGCTTCGATCCTCCTGGAAGTTGAGCAACTTCTCTTGCTCTTCCACCAGTGCCCGAACCTGTTGCACATCGCGTTCCAGACGACGCCTGTTGCTCACCTCCTCATCCAGACTCCGTCTCAGCCTGCTGTGCTCATCTCGGAGCTTTGGATCCTTTTGAGTCAGTATCACCTCTTGAACAACTACCTTTTCCTCTGGCTTTCGCCTCTCCAGTAGCATGTATTTATTTTGCAAGTCGTAGATTGCATCCTCTGCAGCTCTCCTCTTTTGAGACATGTTACGTACCTCTTGACGGAGGCGATCAGCTTCTTTTTCCAGGAGTGGATCGTTCTCATATCGGATGACTTCCTTGTTGACCAGCTTGGTTTCCACCTTGGATCTCTCCCTCTTCCATTCATCCCTTTCACCCTGCAGCCTAATGAGCTGCTCTTGGGTCCTGCCATTGGTGTTCACGAGTTCATTGAGCTGCTGTTTCAGCCTATCGATTTCTCTAAGAATCTCTGGACTCTTCTCATGTTTCACCACCTCCTCTATAACCTCCTTCAGTTCCACCACTGGTTTCTGTGACCTGAGAACATTGAGCTCTGCTAAGGCCTCTTCCACTTCGCTTTCAACCTTTGTCCTTTTCAGAGTAGCTTCCTGCAGCTCCCTTTTCAGGTGAGCAATTTGCTGCTCCGTTTCAGGATCCACCAGGAAAATCTCATTGACCCTTTCTTTAATCTCCACCCTTGGTTTCTGCTTCTCTGCAACGCTGTACTGGCTCTGCAGCTCTCCCAGTTCACCTATAAGCATCAAGTTTTTGCTCCTCTCTTCCTCAATCAGAGTTTTAAGCTTAGAAGACTCTCTCAATAGCTCTGGGTCCTGCTCTACCTGCTTCACCTCCTTAACAATAATTTTGGGTTCTGCCGTTTCAATTAGTCTTTCCACCTCCTCAATCTTGTTCTTTACTTTCACTATGGCTTCTTCTGCAGACTTTCTCTTGAAAGATTCCTCATCGATTTGTAGCTGCAGGGTCCTAACGGACTTCAGCATTTCTGGGTTTTTCTCCAGTTTGATCAGCTCCTTCACCACCACTTTCTCTCTGATATTGGGCTGCTTTCGCTCCAGCATGTGCAGCTCTCTCTTACACTGCTCAAGTTCAGAAACAGCAGCCAAGCTTTCCTCCTGGAGACGTTTGATCTCCTGACGAAGAGCGGCTGCTTCGCTATCCAGGCTTGGATCCTTCTCAATTTTTGTGATCTCTTTGGTGAGGAGCTGGGCAGGAGTGACCTTCTTCTCGCTCTCCATCTGGGCAAGCTTGCTGCTCATCACTTCAATGTCTTCTTGCAGGCTCTGCCTCTTTTTGCCTTCCTCTTCGATCTGCTGCACCATCTTAGACAGGTTGCTCTCCACCTGTGGGTCCCTGTAATATTCTATCACCTCCTTTTCTTCCACTCTTTCAATGGGCTTCTGAGTCTTCAACATTAGCAGCTTGTTTCTCTGTTCCTCCAGGTCCTCTTCAATCTTGGCCACTTTCCTTCTTTCCTCCTCCAGCTGCGATTTCAGGCCCTCAGATTCCCTGCTTGTTGCGGCTTTGTGTTCAGAGTGCTGGGTTTGCTCATGTGCAGCTTCAATGTCCTCATGTACTTCCTTCTACAAGGGAAAAACAAAAGTAAAAAAAAAATAAGGCAGGGAAACTGAATCACTTTAAATCTGGCACAGAGGCCGTTTCCATGACCAGGCACAGCAGCAGACAGAACCAGTACAGAAACCTCAGTTTAATCTCTCGTCCTTCCTGAGCACACTGAACATTATATAGACCAGAGAACTTTCCTACGGGTGAATCAAGGCCTAGAAAGGCATAGAAGTCCTATTGTTTTGAAATGTTCCCAGAAGGTTGTGAGCATTACATTCCAGTCACATCCACAGACAAATCCAGAGTTCACAGTCTATGAATGTTGATTAGGTATAGCTGAGAACAGGAGAGCCCTGATTCAAACTTTTTTTTCTAGCATAAACTACAGCTTAGTAGACAGTTGAGGGCCCACAGAGGTGACAAATGTCTGTGAAACTCATGGTCTTTTTCTCACATCGGTTTCCATCCCTGTCCTTCCTCCCACCTAGATGCAGACACCTGGCAAATGGTGGGGGGATTCCAGGCTCAGCTGATTGCTCACAGCTTTGGAATGATCATTTAGAACCCCAATCTAGAGTAGCCCAATCTGGCCAAGCTGGTACCTTCTCGACAATCTTCTTGGCAAACTCCAGCCGGCTGAGCTGCTGTTTATTTTCTGCTGCCAGCTCCATGTAGAGCTTGGTTACATCATTTTCCTGAAAAAGAAACAGTGGTGAGACCCTTGTCCCCCTCACACTGACACTGCTCTGTTGGATGGCACTCTTTCCCACCCCTCATTTCATCTGGATGCACTTTGTATACTGCACCATCCCAGGAATTAGTGTCTTCCCACCTGACTTCCTAGAAAAACTGAGACACAGAGTCTAAGGACTCATGTAGGAGATCCTGTCCCCTTATTCGAATGCCTGTTAGATACCTGCTAGCCTGCACAGGGTCCAAGACTACCGAGTTCACTTTAGGCCACATATGGATGGAATAACCCAAGGTGATGCGGGAGAACTGGGGTGTAACTGGGAAGAGCACACAGGAGCTCTGGCTCAGTCCTGTCCCCAGTACCTGATCACTTGCTCTGCCCAGGTAGATGGAAGTCAGTCTTTAAGGCAACACTAAAACAGGTCCCCAAATTTGGAGAGAATGTGACACAAACACCACTCAGCAGGAACACTCAGAAAGGTAGAAAATGACTTGCTCTTTTCATGGTTCCGCAGGGCTGAGACAAAGGTCTGAAGGCCTCCTCTAAACCCACTTGCAGAAAAAACATTGGATTCTTCTGGAAATAGAGCTGTTTCTACACAAACACCTGTTTTATATTTTAATGCCAAGTCATATTCAAATGTCAAGGGAAATGCAGCAAAACAGCAACAATCTACATTATTCTTGTTGCTTGTAAATGCAGAAAATATATAAATAAAAGGGTTTGGAGGAGAATATCAAATTAACCTACATCAAGAGATGACTGCGCAAGCCCACGCACCCAGCCTGAATGTTTTATCTTCACACACAGGAGGTATCATAAGCAATATCAACTAAAGGTACTAGATACAGCCCTAATTCTGGCTGTCTCATGTTGCTTCATCCCATAGACAAAGAGATCCATGATGACATTTGTCCTTGGAACTGGGACCATGATCAGCTGTGGCTGTAGGAGTGGATTAAGGCCTTGCAGAGCACATGGGCCTTGGGGAAGGAGACAAGCATTTCTATGTCTTCATCTTCACATTTTACCTGGGCCTGGATGCTTTCTTGCAGAGGGGTCACACGCAGCCTCTTGGCAGCAAAGTCGGTCAAGGTGGGGTCCAGAGAAGAGCTGTATTTGCCTGCTTGGAGCTCATAGTCCTGTCCAGAGCAGAAACAGAAGATTCAGTTGGGATCTCTCGGGTGAGACGCTAAGGGAGTGCTACCTGGGGAAAGTCAGTCGTACATTGAGGGTGGACTGCACGTTCCGGGACAGCCTGACCACCGCGTTCTTCTCGGGCTCCTTGCCTTTGATCTCCTCCACCAGCCTCTGCCGGAGAGACACATGATGTTAAGGACAGGTTGAAATACAGCAATCCATTAATACTCTTGCAAGCAAGAGCAGTAGCTCAGCCTGGTACCACGGGGAATGGTGGGAACAGGAGGATATTTAGGAAGAGCCTCCCGGGCTTTAGAGGATCCCAACAGGACTCTCATTGGTCCAGGACTTATGACATTGATTTATCACAAGATAAATACCAGCCGGCACAGAGACCTTCACATCTCTCCACCTGAGCTGGACATCTTAGGATCTACTCAAGGAGAGAAAGATGCAGGACCCGGATGCAGCATCTCGGGATCTGGGTGCATCCTCTCCATGGAGAAGATATCAGCCTGGGGGTGACTAGCACAGATGAGTACACCAGCACTGCAGATGAACACGGTTGGGCAAGATACATCATCTGTGAGCTGCAGTCCACTGTCTCCTTGTTCTAGTTCATTCATTGTGACATAGGAGCTGATTGGTACTATTTTGCACACCATTCATGAGAAAATTCCCCCATCCTTGTAATATTACAGGTTATGATGCTTGCCCTGGAACATACCTTCTGTGCCTGCAGCTTGTAATTGATCTGGCTTGGCCCATCGGTGGTTTTCACTTGGTGCTTGGGTAGGTTGTTCATCCAGAACATCAGGTTCTCATTGGAGTTTTGGAACTGCTGGTAGATCAGGCTGATATTTCTGAGGGTCTTCTCTCTGCACAGCACAAAGGTGAACAGGAACATTAAAAGCAAGGGTAAAGGTTCACGTGCAAGTTCCCAAAAAGACACTAGGGTGAGAATGACACCACAAAAACCACCAAGATAACAAAAACAAGGGGGTAACAACTGGTCCCTGAGTGGAGGGCACAACTACGTGCACATCAGGTTTGCTACTGCAGCGTGGGCACAACTTGGGAGGTGAGAGATTGAAAAGGAGAGCGGTGAGATCAGCATCCTGCAATGAAGAACGTGCTCTTGGGACTCTGACTAATGCTGGTCCATGTTAGCTAAGAGGAGCAGAGATGACAGTCGAGTTCCTCACCGCTGATCCAGCTGGTCTGCAACAGCATGGTAGCGATCGTTGAGGAGCTGCACCTCCCTCTTCTGCCGGGGCAGGTCCGGGCAGTACTCCTGGAAGTTGTTCTGCACGGCGCTGCAGCTGTGCTCAGCATCCTTGAGCCCCCGGTTCAGCTTCAGCACACAGTCCTCCTGGGCCACCAGCTCCCGCTTCATCTTCTGCAGGGGGAAAAAAAAGACACCTCCAGGTTTGCCCCAGTCGAGGCACCAACCAGAAATACCCTGCTTAACACTAGTACTAACTGTGCAGCACCTGGGGGCTGGCCAGGCTCTACAAGGTAGACGTGCAGCATGGAAGAGATGGAGCAGCGAGACTTATTCAGTAAAGAAGGTGGGAATCAAGATGGGTTGGACGATGCGTGGAGTAGAAAGGAGAAGTTTTGGGGAAGGTAAAAAAGGGTTGCTGTGAGTGCTAATGGTGTGGCAGGGAGATTGGGAGCAGGAAAGAACAGGGATGAGTGTGAGGCAGAGCACCAGAGGTTTGATGCTGAGTTCATTATGTATTGTAGGGACCCCAAATGTAACCTGCGAGCAGCAGAGCGTTGTGCGAGCCAGTGAGTGCAGCTCAGCCTGCAACACCAACATTAAGCCTTCAAGGAACAAGTCCTTAGAAAGGCTTCACTGTTGGTGCCTCGAGGTGCTCAAATGAGCAAAGTCCATCTGTCCCCACCATTGCTACCTGAGCCCAGAGATCTCCCTTCCTTAACAAAGAGCCTGATGTTCCCCTACCTGCAGATCATTGGCCCGATTCTGCAGGGCGTTGGGGGATGCAGGAATGATGCTATCCTGAGCCAGCTTGGCCTCAAACGTGCTGACGATCTTGTCTGTGTTCTCAATCTGAGTCTCCAGGTTCAGGGCGGCCTTAGCCCTGGGGAAGGGAAAAAAAGACACAAAAAGGTTAGCTACAAAAGACCCCATTCATCTCCTTTTCTCTCTCATTTTGCATGTTTAAGCTCATTTAACATCAGAGCTCCTGCAGCATGGCAGAGAACAAGGAATATGCACTCACAACCCTGTCATGCCGCCCAGAAATCAGATATATTGCTTTTCACTGCACACAGCAGACCTGGGACACGCACCCGTTGTGGTGGACTTCCCACAGTGGGGGGTAATCTGAGCACAGATTACACACAGGAACTCCTTCAGAGGTGCCGTTGGTGACAGATGGGAGGTTTCCAACCTGCACTGGGCTGGATGGACCTCAACCAACATCCATCTAGATCAAAAGCATTTTCTCTCATGCTTCTGTGTCGACACCTCTGTGCAAGAGCTTCCTCCCCTCATCCCCTTCAGGCCTCGCCATCATCACTCACTTCTCATTGTAGAGGCTGGAGAGCATATTGACATCACTGTATTTGCTCCTGAGGGCGTTTAGTGTGACAGGGAGCTGGGAAGCCGAGGTGCCGGTGGGTTTCTTGGAAAGGTAGGTCTCACACTCCTTCTGCAGGGCATCCTTGGCTGCCCCCAGGTTCTCAAGTTTCTTTGTTGTTTCCTGGCACATCAGATGGAGGCAGAGTCACCAAACACAGTCATAACAATTGTGAAAACGTGTCTCCCTGGGGGGCGGATTTTGCTGTGGGGCTCAGGGTGCAATAGCCCTCTCATTAGGAGTTGGCCCTTGGGGCACAGCCCCATCCAGACTGTGGCTGTCTGGCAATGGCAGGGCGTGGGAAAGAGATCCAAAGAGACATGGGTGGAAGCAACCTACCTGCCTGAATCCATCCTTCTGCCAGGGCCAGGTAAATACCCACAGATGAAGATGTGACAAGCTGAACTACTACAGACCCAGACCTTATTGCAGAGAAAAGGAGGGGACTACAGGGCACTGCTGCTTTTTCTGTCCCACTCACATCTACCAGCCTGTGCTCCCCATCAGGTGAGCCAAAGCTGGTCCTTGGATTAATTCCCTCTGTCTTGTTGTCTTTTATGCTGCAGACTTGAGAGCAAAGGGTGACAGCAACCCCACAACAAGGCCGAGGATTCCCCAAGTCTGACTCCTGGTCCACAGCTCTGAAATGAATGGACCATCTTGCTACAGAGCTGAGCTTTGTGAAGAGCCTGCATTTCCCTAGGCTTTGGCTTAACCTGTCCCATTTCAAGGGCTCAAGCCATCCTGAAACCCTTGCAACTGCAGCACAGTTTTCTCTTTTGAAGCACTGGCTCTCATTTCCTGTGTGATTCCTACATCAGGTCTGTTTTAGGCCAAGGACACAGCGCTACCAAAACACCAGCGCCCCAACACACACAGAGCAACACCCACCTGCTGGTGTTTGATCCTCCTGGCAAGGTCCTCGGTGGGGTCACTGTAGTTCACTGGAGACCTCACTCGATTCAAGATCTCCCTCTCTACTTGAACCAGGTCCTTGCCAACACGATCCAGGCTACTGAGAAGCTGGTCAGCTTGGGGATCATCCTGAGCTACAGGGGGGCTCCTAGACAGAGCTGCAGCGAGACACAGCTTAGATTAATCCCCATTTCTCATCTTCCATCCCAGTCTTGGTGCATGCTCTTCCCCAAATCTCTCCCATACACGGGCCCTAAAGCTCCAGCTCCCTCTCGTGACAGTCCTACTGCAAAGCCCTCTGTTTTACAGCTCTGAAGCACACAGGCTTCTCCTGAGCATGGGGTTTGGATGCAACCATTAACGAGTCAGTTAACACTTCTAACCTGCAGAGCATCATACATGTGCTGACACAAGGCAAAGGCTTAGGAAAATGGTTTTAGCTCTGTCCCGGCCAGCCAGAGCTCAAATCCAAAAGAGGGACAGCCATGTGCTGCCATGCAGACACATCCCTGCTCAGCTTTGCTGAGAGCTTCTGAACTGCAACTGTGGGGGTAACAGAGCAAGCTAAGGGTCAGGATTTGGCCACAGCTGCCTGCTTGTTCCACAGTCCCCAGCTAGGAAGAGAACTGCGAGGGACTCAGATCCCAAAGAAGGCTTAATTAAGGCTTCTGGATAGGCACATCCCCCTGCAACCCTAAATATTCTGCACCTGTTGATGGACCTGGAGGTCAACCTCAGAGGTCTGGAAAGGGCAACAGAGATTTTAAGTGAATTGCCCAAGACTGGCAGCTCTAGGAGCCAGGTTATCCCATGGGCTGCTGTTTTCCGTAGAGCAGAAGGCACCTTCACACCAACCTGCAGGTACCTCTGCCTGCTCAGGAGGCTGCTCCGCTTCCAGCCAGGTCTGGCAGCTCCGCAA
Source organism: Pampusana beccarii (assembly GCA_013399365.1). Classification (NCBI taxonomy): domain Eukaryota; kingdom Metazoa; phylum Chordata; class Aves; order Columbiformes; family Columbidae; genus Pampusana; species Pampusana beccarii. Next base: position 1,158,054 of record VWYH01007034.1, on the reverse strand, counting down.
GGGAGGTGCATGGGCTTTACTTTGGAGAGGGCTTGACTAACCAGCTGACATACCTTGTTGGCTGGGCTGAACCTGCTCCTTGTGGCTGCGTCTCAGGGTGCTCTGAACCACCGCTCGCTTCTGCTTCACTGTGTTCAGCTCCCCTTCCAGCCTGTGAGCAAAGAGGAGCATCCTCAGCCAACAGGATGGGAAAAGCTCTGACAGAGCCCACCCTGCAGCAGCTTCGTGCCTCTGATGGGAAAAGTGTTCCCAAAGGTAGGGACAGGTGTTCCCAAAGGCAGGGACAGGCTCATATCCTGCAGCCTGTTGTAACTCAGAGATGTTCCTTTGGAAAGGGGACAGCAGCAAGAGCAGCCACTTGGTTCAAGCAGCTGGTTTTCCCAATGGAGCCGCTGTTTCCACCTCTCGCTAGATGCTGACAATGCTGGAAATTTATTTAACATCACCGCAGTGCTTTGCAGGAAGCGAGTACAAGTAGCTGCCTCTGTGGCTGCTGCACTACGAACGCCAGGTCTCATTTGTAAGGATTGTTCCTTTCTGATGAAACTACGGCTGGGATCAGCAGGGGCTGGAAGCACCAAAAAAATCTCTGGGTGAGAAAAGACTGACGGCACCAGGAGGAGGGACCTTTGAAGGACCAGGGTAGTTCACATCCCTGCTATAGTTTGCTCCAGATAAACACTGAGCTCTAAAAGCAGCAAGTCCCAGCTTGCCTAAGTTGTTATCAGACGAGGGCTGTTCCTCTGCGGGGCCAGGACACACAGAGGGACTGAGTGCGGAACAGGCTGGGAAATGAAACAAATATTCTAGTGTGGGAAGGGAAGCAAACACCAGAAAAAGAAACAAGCTGTCAGATGTAGCCCAAAAAGGGGAAGAGTTTTCCAGGCATCACCTGCAGAGCTGTTATCCAGGAGGATGTCACAAACTTTTCTGTTTTAAAACATGCATGAAACCCATAAATCCAAAGGATTCAGTAATCTGGGATGAGTGAAGAGAGGTACACACTCAGAAAACAGTAACACAATGAAATAATCATGCCTGTGTGACTGGGGAACCAAACTCGCACCACGGACATGCCCAATTACCTCTGAATCTGGGCTGGGGGTCTTTCCACAGTGCTTGGGTGGTGCTGATTTATCCAAGCACGGAGGACATGATTAAAAAGGTAACATGGAAGCTGTCTGCTCTACCACCCCGTCCTGGGGATACCACAGAGGCCGATCGAGCAGCCAGGCAGCAGACTACACGGTGGATCAAGGTGGATCTTAGTCTCTAGCTGGGGCTGGCTAAAAGGAGATCCCACAGATAACTCCGTCCTGTTTGGCAAGTCCCAAGCTCCAGACTGATTCTGCAAATAACTTAGTCAAATCTATACGAGTCACATGTTTGGGTGAAGAAATCAAGCCTGACTGCCAGAAGGCTCTTTGGCAGCAAGGTCCACGCAGTGCTGTTGAGGAATGGCAGGAACCTGGAGGAGATACTTGGGTGCAGGGAACAAGCCCTCCAGGAGGGATTTCGTACTAGATAGTTAGAGGTCTGTTCCCAGCTGCTACTTCTCTGCAGTTGAGGCAGCCAGGCTGGCTGCAACCTAAGAGCAAGTCTGAACATCTCTCTGGGTCGGGCTTTCCACCTCAGACTCACCTATTGACCTTGTCTGTGGACTCGGGGTCTGGTGGAGGGATGGAGAAGCAAGCAGAAGGTGCCTCCTGGATCACACCAGTGCTGCTCTGCACCACCCACATCTCCGGGTTGCTGTTGTCCTTCAGAGTGTACTTGTCACCTCTGGTCAGCTGCACCTGGGACAAAGACACAAAACACAGCGAATGGCTTGGTTTTGACACGAGGTCAGTTCCTCCCACCATGGAGCCAAGACCTAGAGCAACCAAAGAAGAATCCAGTTGCCTGTCTCATCTAAGGGTACTGCTGGTCAGGCCCTCACCTCCCCAGCATCCCAGTCACAGAGGGTGTCCAAGGTGAGGGTCTGGGGAGGACGTGTCCTACGCAGTTTCAGTGGGCTGATCTCTTTGCTCCTTCTCTTCAGGTCAGCGATGCTCTTCTCCGCCTGCTTCACTGCCTTCTCTTCATTCTAGATAAAACAGTGGTTGCAATCAGGCTTGGATGAGAAGGAAGCAAGGTGTCGCACTATTGTGGGTACACTGAGACCAGTTGTCCATCCTTGTGTGATCACTGCTGGGATGGAGTCAGAAGTATTTCTAGTCTTGACCCTTCCATGTCCCTTCCTCCCCTTTCATTATCAACATTCTCCTCAGTTTCCTTCCCTTGCAGCAGATCTGCCCTTGAAGGCACAGCCTGAGTTAACCTCAGGTGATCCCACACTGTCATACTTAATCCCCTGAAGAAGTTTTTCTTCTTGGAAGAGGAACAGAGACATGCCAAGAGGTGGACGCATTCCAATATCAGAAGGCTGTGAGAGCCCGGCACCCCTCGGGATCGAAATGCATTGCATGCATGGGAAGATAATGTGTTGAAGGTGTCCCCTCCCTCTCTCCTGGGCAAAGATCTTTTCCTATCCACATCTCAACCCTGAGGTCAGATTTCTTTATTCCCTTCCTTGCCCTTGGCTCTTGAGAGTGCAGAGGAGACGGGAGGACCTTTCCCCACTGCCTGAATACCAGCACCTCATGCTCTCTACAGGCCCTCTAATCCAAGTGTCTCATGTTGAGGACAACACACAGCTCCTTCCCCCACTTCTCCTTTACTCTGATGATGACCTGGTGCCTGACAGTGTGTCACTGATGGAGAGCACAGTATTACCATGGGCACTGATGGAGAGCACAGCATTACCATGGGCTTCCCCCTGCCTAGCACAGGGCTGGGGTGAGCTGTCCTGGTAGGATTATTCACCCACCTCTTCCCTTTCCCCACAGTTATTTATTGGGGAGGTTGTAACGTTTGGTCTGCCCTTTAGGTTTGACTAGTGCCACCAGCCCTGAAGACCTCACCTCCAGCTGAAGCAGCAGATCCGCCACTACCCCGGGGCTATCTTTGTTGAACTTGCTGTATTTGGTGTCCAGGTCGGAGTTCATCTTCTTCAGGGAGCGGCTCACAGCCTCAGCATCGTCCTGGAACTGGAGGTGTGGGTAGGAAAACAGTCAGGGACAGGAGCACATCGCTGTCTCCAAGTCCAGTGGGGTGTCTCAGTTCCCAGTGACTCTCCCACAGTCTGGGGCTCACAAGACCCTACAGACCATCTTCAGAGTGTGTGTTTGGACAAGTACCTTCTGTCACCTGAGCCACATGCAAATAATCCTGATCAACAGACAAGTCCCAGGGAACAACAGTGAGCAAATCCTCCCCTGCCTCTCTTCTCCAAACCAGCGCATTAACAATAGGGCTGATAGGATGAGCTGGCCACCAGTCCTTCACTGCAGCACTAAAGGACCGTATTTTGAGGAATGTTTCCCCAAAATACCCTGACTAGGTGCAAGCAAAGGATCTCCCATCCTCATCCCTTTGCTGCATCTCTTCCCAGCCTGCCCACTCTGGCCTGACCCTGCAGCCACACAGCCCATGCTCTCCCTGTTGCTTTTTACCTTCTTATAGCTCTCCACGCTTTTCAGTTGACTCTCCTGGCAAATGCAGAGATTCAGGAAATTCTGCCACTCATTCTTCAAGGCTTCCTGGTGAGCCTGTGATGGGACAGAGCACAACTCCATTGGCTCCAGCTAGTCCTACCTCCCACAACACCCACCTCCTTTCCCCAGAAGTCTCAGAGATCAGAGGAAGGGTACAGACCACTGGTGAGTGGAGACAAAGCTGTGCCCAGGCATTACCTGATAGAATCATAGGATCATTTTGGTTGGAAGAGACCCTCAAGATCATTGGGTCCAACCATTAACCCAACCCTGGCACTAACCCATGTCCCTAAGAACCTCATCGTTGCGTCTTTTAAACCCCTGCAGGGACGGTGACTCCACCACTGCCCTGGGCAGCCTGCCCAACAACCCTTTCTGTGGATAAACTTTTCCTGATATCCAAGCTAAACCTCCCCTGGCACAACTTGAGGCCATTTCCTCTCATCCTGTCACTTGCTACTTGGGAGAAGAGACCAACACTGATGCTGAGCCTGAGCAAGGATGCTGTTCCGCCAGGACCTGGCTCATACAGAGCAGCCACCGTTTCTCAAGAGGTCTCAGCTCCAGTGGTGCGGGTGGTTGTGAACCCACCTCACCTTGCCACTGCATCTGCAGGCTTGGAAATACAACTGTGGAGGCTGGGAGCTGGTTTCAGCTTGGAGAGGTCATGCTGTGTCACAGCTGGAGTTTCACAGCAGCATGAACGTGGCTGCATTGACCACAGGTCTGAGCACCAGCCCAGGAGCTGGTCCCAGCACGCGGATGTTGGCCACTATCTCCTGGAGGTTTCTGAAGGGGTGAGGACCGTGCACTCTCCCCAGCCTCCCCACAGGGCTGGAGCAGGCAGAAAGATGCTGCAGTACAGCCAGTGCAACGTGCAAGGGAAGAGTAACAGAGCAGCTCTGCAGAAGATGTGAAGAGGTCTCTTCCAACCTGTCCCCTGGCTCTTGATGCACAAATGTTGGAAAGCATTCTCATTCTTCTACAGGATCTGGGAGGGGACTCCTTTTTCCTACCTGGATAGGCTTGACAGCTGGGTGCTTTAGCTCAATCATCCTATCTCCATCATCCTGGAGATGGTTCACAAGCTCCTCCTGGCTGAGCAGCTCATTGGACTTAAAGTTCTGAAGGGGAAAAGAAACTTTATGACAATTCATGACAGTTCACGACAGTGGAGGAGCACAGCACAGGGAGCACAGAGCAGTTCCTGGGGCACCGAACCCCATGTAGCAGAGAAAAGGCTCCCAAAGCACAGACATACCTGTCTGTTTGTTTTTTAAAAAGGAAGGGGCTAAGCAAAGCTGAAACAAATTATACACTCTGGGGCCTCAGAAAGCATCAGGCCATTTGTTCAAAGGGCACTTTCCTAGTCAATTATCCCTCCCTTCTTCCCGGTCCCAGTACATAGCAGACACTGGGTGTTGTACTTTGGACATCGAGGCTGACATGACGCTGAGCCCCTCCCTCCCCTCTGACCGCTGTCAGCCTCACTGACAGCTCTATCCTGTGTGATCCCACCTGCCAGCTCATGGAACAGGAGAGGACACAAAATGACTCATCCTTAACTCCAGCAGGGACTCAGAGTATCTCTTCCACCTCTGTTTCTGTGCCCAGTGCTGTCAAACCACCCTGGGAACACACCAGAGCCGGTGGTGGATGCCTAGGAGGATGAGATCCACCCTACACATCTTGCACACTGGGCTTGGCCGGCCCCCGACAGCCAGGACACACACGAGAGCTCACCTCGTACTCCCGACGCACACTTTGGGCATCCATCATTTGGTCACTCCAGTCCTGCTTCAGGATCCTGGTCTGCTGGTCCGTCAGGTAGCCCAGCTCCTTGGTGCAGCCCTGGAGGTGGTGGTACAGGCTGCCCAGGCTCTGCCCTCGCCAGATGGAGGCTTTCTGCCCACACACAGGAGAGACAACATTGGTGCTCAGGCTGAAGACCCCCTTTCCCTCCTCATCCTCCTCCCCAGGACCCTGCTCACGTTGCACATCCACCAGCAGGTTCCCAGAGACCTTCATGAGACATCTGCCCTGCTCGATCTTATCTGATGGGGCTGGTTTTCCCTTTCCCTCCTCCACAGACAGGATGTGTTTGTCTAACCAGAATCTCAGGTGTGGGCTGGTGCCTCGGGCAGTCTGAGAGCTGGCCCAGCTCTGCTGTATTCCTCACAAATGCCATTCTTCAGCATTAACCTTTATGGACCCAGCTGGCTAAACCCAGGACCTTCCCAGCCACCTCCTTTGCTCCAACTGCTCGTTTCCTCTCTGGAGCCCTTGTTGGGGATCGGTGCAAGCCTCAATATTTGCAGTCCCCATTTGGAACAGTGTGTGGGCTGGGACAGGGTTTCCTGCTGCCACATCTCTAGCCCTGCGTTCACACAGGCAACTCCAGATCAATGATCCATGGAGGGGAGACCCAGATCTCACCCACAGCATTGCCCTGAGGGCAGTGAGCGCGTTCCCAGTTCGCACCCACTCCAATGTGGGGAGGAAATGGAGAAAGATGATCATAGAATCATGAAATAGTTTGGGTTAGAAGGGACCTCCAAAGGTCCAGCCTCCTTGAAACCAGGGACACTTCACTGTGCAAGACCAGAGGTGGCTGCTCCCTGAGTGGGGCATTCCCTGTCCATCAGGGATGCTGTTACTCTGCTGTATGACCCCGGCTGTCCAGAAAACCACCGAGCAGCTTACCAGCAAGTCCTTGTACTGGCTTTTTAAATCTGCCACATCCTGGGTTGCAAACCGGCCAAGACCAAGGGAAGGAAAAGAAAAAAAAAAAAAAAGAAGATAAAAAAGCCATTAGCAAAACATGTGGTAGATGCTGATGAGCTGATTTATAGAAGGTGCTTTAGAAACCATCCAGTAACCACCTTCCCAGACCCTGCATGGGTTGATCTGTCCAAACTCAGGTTTCCCCATGCCCTTTGCAGAACAAGGGGGGATATTCACTGTGTGGAGGGGCAGATGGGACACATGGCCAGAGAGCGAGCGGAGCCCGCAGGGTCCCCAGTGAAGCCAACAGGAACAAGGAGGGGACAGAGGGTGCCTTACCCCAGAATGGAGGTTCTTGATCTGGAGGCCATAGGCTTCAATCTCCTTCTGGAGGATGTTGTGCTCAGCTATTTGCTTTTCCAGTTCTGACATGCCAGGGCCGTACTGTCCCGCGTTGACTTGTTTCTGTGCAAAAGGGGTTAGGAAGAGACTAAAATGAAAGACTGTTTCAGGGAGAAACTCCAGTGAGTGCTGACAGGGAGTGAAAAGATCCAATGTCTGAAAGCAGTCCAGAAGGAAGGGATCTTGTTGTTTACCATGATTGCTGTTGGTTCCCATTTCCCCAACCATACACAGGGGCAGAGATAACCAGGCTGTATAACCCTGGTACACAAACCTAAGCTGAACCTGCCACTCTTCCCATGGTGACATGCATTGGATGGACACAGTTACCATCCAATTTTGAAGAGAATCCAAGTGGACTCCAAACTGGGCACTCCACATACCCAAGACCTTGCAGCGCGAAACCCTAGGATGTAGGGATGCAAAGACATCACCTACTCCATCTTTTCATCCCACAGCAGGGCATCTCTACCTGATCCCCCTCTGGCAGCTCTTAATCTGGAGGGGTCAATCAAGAGGGTCCTCCAGAGGGTTTTAAGAGGTGGGAGGAGAGTCCTCCTTCTCAGAGTTGCTTTCACCACACTCAACAATGTCTGGCAGAGCCCTACAGGCAACAGCAGACATTATCTGGCCTTGTAGGAGTTGGGAGATACATCTAAAACCAGCTGCTGTTACCATCTTTTGGTCCAGGATCCTGGCCCAGTCTACCCTGGGCCCCACATCTGGGATGTTCAGTTGCTCGTAGAGAGCCCGGTACTCCGCACACAGCTGTGTCACACGGTCGTGGAGCTGCTGGATGCTGCCAAGGAGAAAAGGCACATGTCTCTGTGTCAGTTTAGATGGGGGAAAACCAAGGTGGGCTTTGTGGAGCCCAGATGTCACTATTAAGACCCAGGCTACTTTGTTGTCCCTTTGTGACACTGGCATCCTTCTGCAGTGAGGGCACTTGTCCTGGTGCTCTCCATCTCAGGGATGTCTCAGGAATTACAACCCAGGTGGAAGCTGCAGGGAGATCAGGGCTGTCCCTTCCCAGCTAGGGAACAACTCTGCCCTCCTGATTTCCACCTAAAAGGGCTGGAGAGCAAAGGCGAGCAAAGCACCAGAGGCCAGCTGATGCTCTTCTCCCATTCAAACACACAATTCTGCTTGCCTGAGCGAAAGACATTCAATTTAGGAAAGACAGAGGAAAAGGGAATTTGTCCTGGGAGTGGGATCACGTTTTAACTCTGCATTTTTCTGATAACTTTTACAAGACCTCCCAAATAATACTGGGGGCTCTTGAGTGATCACTCTGGCAGCCACCCTGCACACCACTATCTTTACAATATTTTGACAGAAGCCCTGATTTTAAGGCTAAAGTCTACGGGAAGAAGGGTGAAACTCTCTTGTGGCAATGACTGGAGCTCAGCCCAGATCCTAGGGGGATTCCCAATTGCTCAGTGCCCTCATCACACCAGTCCCCCCCGCTGTACTCACTCTTTCTCTATCTCAATAGCCTGAGGGTGCTTCAGCCGCTTGGCACGGTCCACATCCAAAAACAGGTCCTTCAGCAGGGTCTCCGCTTCCTTCAGGTTCCTGGCATTCTCTGGCTGGAACTCAAAAGCCTTGTTCTTCTGGTGATTGCTGGCATCCTGGAGACCAGAGATGGCAGAGAAAAAAAGCCCTGTTCAACCACACAGACCTCACCGCATCCTCCTTGGCCAACACAGACAACCTGGATGCTCAGCACGCTGACCACAGAGGAACCCTGGTGCAACGGTGCAGCTGGGGAGCGTACGCCCAGCCAAGCTGCCTGCTCCAGCATCTCTCACACCCAAAGGACTGGTGTGGGTCAGGCTGGGGCTGCTGGGGGACACGGGGCTGTGCTGCTGCACCGCAGACACAGGTGAGACAGCCTTGGCTGTGGGAAGCATGAGGCACTGAGCAGAAAGCACCGAGGGCAGAATTTGGGATGCCCTGGTATGCAGCCCCAGGGGCTGAGAGGCTCCGTGGGGTGATCTGTTCCTCCTCAGCCTCGAGTCAGCCCCCAAACCTGCACCAAGCAAGTTGATGCACTGAGCAGACACCTGACCTGTTATCTCAGACACTGCATTGCCAGGCAAAGGCTTTCACCTCCCCACCACCTTCTGCCACAACTCACCTGCTTGAGCCTGGACTGTGTCTCCAGGATGTCCTTCTCCACCTGGTCAGCATTTGTCTGCATGCGGGAGATGAGCACAGCCAGCTCGTTTGTTGAAGACCTGAGAGAGGGAGCAGCGAAGCAGAGGGGTGAGCAAAGCCAACTCTCACCCTCTTCATCATTGCCCAGGACCTGACACAGATGTGGTTCTTCAGGCCTTTCCTCCATGTCCTCCTGGCCTCCAAGAAAGAGTCTCAGCTGTGGCTAAGGGCACAGACACATACAAGCGGGCAATGCCTGGCTGCTGCCATCAGCCAAGTGAAGGTAAGAGGTGGCATGTTCAGAGTGAGCGGGTGGTGGCTTTTTTCACACCATGCAGCTCATCTGGACAACTCCTTGCCACTGGACACCACGGATGCTCAAAGGCTCATGCGGATTCAAAAGACATTGGAGGGCGAGGAGAAAGAAAAAAAAAAAAAAATCGCTGTAGGGCTTCCAAATGCACCAACACCACATCTGGGTTGGGAAGACCCGAAGCCACAGATGGTTAGAGGCCAGGAAAGCACCCTGCAGAGGCAGCACAACATGCTCGCCCTGTTTGGAGGCACTTCCCTGGGTGTCTGCCCCTGGCTGCTGGTAGAAGTGGACAAGATGGCCCTTCGGCCTGACTCAGAATTGCCATCCTGTGGGCTCGTTTCACAGATAATGTTCTGCAGTTCAGCTCACCGAGGTACTGGAGAGCCCAGTCCCACCCCAGGACCAGGCAGCAGTGGACAAGGACTCCCTGCACAGATTACAACCCCCTCTGGGCACTGCGTGGGCTGTCGCAGTTCTGCTGCTTTCAGGGCTTGGGGACAAATTTCCCAAGGCCATAGATCACATACAGCCCTCTTCACCCCAGTGAAGGTTCACTGGAGGTCCCCATCAGAACATTCCCTATTGCCTCTCACCTTGGTGCCATCACAGCCCTTATTCCATCACCACTATTATGAATGAGCACCCAGGGCCCTGCCAAAACAGCTGGATCCAGAGCCCGCAGCAAGGCACAGAGTGGGTCCCATAGCTGTGGCCCCAAAACTCCCTGTGGACAAGGAAGCACAAGCCGTGGTGCCACTTTTGTCCTCATGTCCTGTTGTTCCTAATAGCATCTGCTCCTGGGGACAATGCCAGCCCTGCCCTCCAGGCCAGGAGAGCACAGCGCTGCCAGGATGTGGGCGAGCAGCAGTGGGAGGGTGAGGACCGACAGCATCACCCAGGGGCTCAAGCCCTTGGACGATTGCGATGGGACAAAGTCCAGCAGAACCTCAGCTCGGTTACATGGTGACTCTGGAGTCTGAGACCAGAAGGAAAAAGTTTGAGCAGCAACAACAGGACGGTTGGTGCAACCTGCCCTGTGCCTTTGCTGGGGAAAAACACGGGAGAAAGGTGATGTCCTGCAGCAGAGCCACTCACATCTGCCCTCCAGCTGTGTGGTTTCCTTCCTAGCCCCTGAATCCAGCAAAGGACAAGGGGAAGCGGTTCCCTTAATGGCTCCGTCATTGCTCCAGCTCCTCATTGTGGCTCCAGCTATTCCACAGTTCATACCAAAGGCTACAGCACATGCTGGGATGTTTGTTTATTACAGCCCCAAGTGACTGTGAAGTGCCAGTGAGTGTCACAGTCACCCCAAGCCAAGCACTCGATGCCACAGACAGAGCTTGTGTCTCCAGTCAGCTCAGCCCACGCTGACCAACACTGAGCCCGTGTAACTCCAGAAGAGACACAGCCCCAGTGCTCACAGCATCCTGCTGTCCCCTTTCGCCAGCTCCTCCCTCCATTTTGAATTCCCAAAGGGGTGGTATGGGCTTGCAACACAGCAGTTCCCTTGGAGGCTTTGGGTTGGCAGCATCTCCCGGCCCTGTCTCAGCTTCTCTGCCTGCAAAACTCATGTCATCAAAGTGAACAGGGGACTGCTGTGCTCCAGCAGTGCCGCCTTCTACAGGGTCTGACTCCAGGGATCACAGAACCAGAGGGCCCAAGCAAGGCATCCATCATCTTCAAAGCATCACTGGCTACTACAACCTGTCTTTCATATCCCATTAAACATCCCTCCTGCCCCATCTGTGCCCCACGGATGCCTCTGCAGGCTGGAAGCTCTAAGAGGTCCCCTCTCCCCAGGCGGTTACACAATCTCCCGCTCATCCCCGACACGCCTGGAATGAGGTGGTGTCCCATGAGCACATACTTGAGCGCCACCCAAATTTCCTGCCCGGGCTCTCTGCGCAGGGAGGAGAGGGTGACTCACGGGCTGGCCACAGTCCCAGGGGACGGACGCCGCTCCCCGTGCACCAGGACAAGCACCGTCCACCTGGGAGGTCCAGCTGAACTCAGCTCCCACCTGGGAAAGGCATTAATATGGTGTCCGGTTTGAGTCCCGTTGTGATGTGACCACGGATACCTCTGTGCAGCTCCAAGAGTGGAGAAGTGAGGATCCATCCATCCCAGGGAGGGTAAATCACCAGTAAAATCCTGCTTATTCCTGGTGGTACCCCCATCCTGGCTGAAGGAAGCACTAGGACACTCCGTCTCTAGGTTCACAACACTGGATACACAAATCATCTTTGTTTAGGCCAAACCACAATAGAACTATGGGCTGAAAAGACTTCAACAACCTCCTGGTCACAGGGGTCCAGCCTTGCCCACCCCCAACCTGCTCTGCCTTTGCACCACACGGGACACCTGAGGTTAGAAACAAGGGTGTTGCTGCAAACACCTGATGTTCAGAGATGTTTCCTGGAGACCATTGTCTCAGGGGCAAAGAGGCTCTGCAAAAGAGCAGTTTGGATGCTTGAGGGGCTTTGGTAGGGGATGTGCTAGAAGAAGAGGGTTGTCTATGCGCTGTCCTGGGAGCCTGAAGAAGGTCTGATGCATGGATGAAGAAGCTGGCTGTCCTTGGCTGAGCCTCCCCAACTCACCATGCTCCTCGGTCAAGGTGGAAGCAATGCTGAGGAACCTGCTCAATCCATGCGCACTTGGAGAAGGGTCTAAACCACCACAGATCTTTCTATCTCAACCACGGACTGTGCAGAGATGAGCAGGGACAGGAGAAGCTTGTGCTGACACCAGTCCGTACAGCCCCCAAGCCATGTCACCGTCCTTCCTTGGGGATGTCCCTCCTGCCCCATCCCTGCTGCCCTATGGGCAGAAGCTCTCACTCCGAGAGGGCAGACCACAGCGGGGCTCCATGTTTCTGGGTGAAGATGCTGACACTTGGGCTGCGGAGAGGCAGCCTGGCATTGGGTGGGATATGAGGAGTTCACATTGGGCATCCCTTGGCCTCCCAAGGCTTGGACCCGACTCCACGCATGGTGCACCCGTACAGCCACGACCTCAGACCGGTGGAGATGGCTGAGGACAAGGCTCAGCAGAGCTCTTCCTGCTCCTCCAAGAGCCAGAGCAGGCCTCCTCCCTAGGGCTATCTCATGCCTGGAAGAGGCAGAGCACTATTATTATCATTACTAATTGGTTCATTTCTCACACCACTTTCTGCCTCCTAGACAGTCCAGCTGCACACAAGGGACGGTGTCTCTTAGCAGGAGCAGGACTGTCCCCCACTCCCAGTCACTTCTCTTCCAGAGCATATTTGGGCAGGACCACAGCACCCACCTCCTTCTGTCCCCAGCTCTCTCCATCCCTTCCTTCCAAGGGACTTCGCTTTTTGGCTTCAAGGCAAAACCCCGAAGCTGAGTCTGTTCTCCCAGACACACAGAAGCCATCATGCTCTGATCTGCCAGCCCAAGCTGCTCACAGCAGACCACCAACAACCCCCACCAGTGCCGGGTTAGTCCCCTGAGCCTGTGCCTGTCCCCTTGGAAACCATGCTCCTCTAGACTGGTCAGGGAGAACCAGAGGGAGGCGGTGGCAGAAGCAGCAATGCCAGGAGATGATTAAACCAGATGATGACTTGCCATCCATCTCCAAAACCACCCACAGCCTTTGCCAAGATCACACCCGAGCAGCCAGTCCAGCCTGATCTGATTCAGTTCCACCTGATGAATTTTCCCGTCCAGCCCCACAGTGTGCCACCTCCTAGAGCTGGGCATGGCGAGGATGCTCCTCGGGGACAACCCCACACTCTCTACTGCCTCCCCGGGCTGCATCCACCAAGTGGAGACAGCAAAGAGCCCTGTGAACCAGAACGCTCAACCCATGGTCCCAAGGACCAAGATGAGGTGTCTTTCTAGGGGTCCATGCTAACTGGGGACTCCCAGAGGCAGGGAACCTTGACTGCTGCTGAGGTTCTTGCCTCAGGGCCACCAGGAGCAGCTATGGGCCACTAACATTTTCTTGAGGCCATTTGCAGAGCATGTGCTGGTGGCTGCTCCTGAGACAACTCATTCACCTTCATTTTCTCAGCTAATATGGGTGCTGACCAAGCCCCAGGCCATGGCCAAACCAATTGGCCTTTGTCTGATGGTTGGTGCCTGCTTAGCAAGCACAACCAGGTCAGTAATTGCTGCGCTTCTGGCTGCAGCCCCCATCCTGCACAGGGAAGAGGTCTGAGGCCTCGCTGGGATGCGATGGGACTCCAGTTATCCCAAGAGGATCATGCTGGGGGAGACCCCGGCCCAAACCCTCCTGCGGCACCGCAGGGCTGCACCGAGCTGTCTCGGGAGCCTCACACAAAATCCTCAGCGTAGGTTTGGAAGCCTCACGCAGCACGGACTGGGGAAGTGGACAGGTTGAATTAGTGAGACAAAAAACAGGGGTTGACGCAGCTCCAGGGCTTTTAGGGAGTTGTCTCGCTGCATTCAGGCCCCGACAAAGGCTTAGTGTTCAGACAGCCCCCAAATCTGTCTTTGAGATGAGTTTGTGAGTGCTCAGCCCTGTTGAAGCAGAAGCATCCTATGGTGGGGGGGCAGCTCCTGACGTCCACAGGTGGAAGCCTCAACCTTTGTGGGAGCCCCCGTCTCCCCTGGTGCCGCTGCCCTGCCCAGCAGCACCGGGCCACCACCCTTTTCAGCGGCTGTTTGCTAACACTGGGTTTGGCCCCCATAAATGGAGCGGTTGGTGCCAGCACCGTGCCACATCCACCCGTCTGCACGCGCACACCATCCCCGGCTGCTGCTGCTGGGGGGCCAAGCGATGGGGTCAGCACCTCCTGCTCCCTGCGGGTCCCCTCCTCCTCAGAACAAGCCCCTTTGCAATTCCCTCAGCCTCTAACCCTGGCTGAGGATGGAGATTCCTGTAGAATCAGTTCATTAACTCTAGGAAATGCAAAATTGCTGAGCAACTGCAGCTGGAGGGAGGGATGAGCCCTTTCTCTGCAGGAGCACCCCCTGCCAGAGGACACCCTCTCCTCCTTGGGAAGCATCCTGGTCCCATCACACATCTCACTCCCCAGAGCTTGGGGAATGTCTTTAGAGGAGAACACAGCTGTCAGATCCTTTTGGTGATGCCTGAGGCCCAAAAGAGACAACCTCAGCTATTTGACCTGCAGACACCCAGCCTGTCACCAGGGTGGATTAGAGCAGCCACCAGCAAACCCACTGCTCCCCCATCTTCACCACCCGAGCAGCACCAAACTGAACATCCTTCTCCGGGGATCCCGGATCCCAGAGCAACATCGCATCAGCCTCACACAACCAGTGAGTCCAGGGATCTCAGATCCAGGCTGGTATCTGCTTCAACATCAAGCAGATCTTGCTCCACCCAAGCAAGGAGGTTGCATTTAATCTCCCTACTCCTACCTGCCCAAAAGGGGCTTTAAACCTCCCTGCTTAATTAAGACAGCTCTAAGTACATCTTCAGGCACTGCACATCCCAGGGGCTGCACAGATACTTCTGGGCTGGAGCACAAAGCACAAAGGACAAGAGCTGGGGCAGCAAGTGTTTTGGCATCAGCTCCCAGCAAACCCCAACTTTCTGTCTGCCCCACAAAGAGGGGTGGTTGTTAGGGCGGCTTAGGAGACATCAGAGGCCCATCCCTCGTCTTTCTCCATGGTTCATGGGACAGCTTAGAGAGGAGAGGAGTCACACTTACTTGCTAGGCTTGGCAGGAGAGCCTCTGTTGGGGGAACTTCTGCCCGGGGAGCCTTTGCCCACTCCCTTGAACATGTTGGTGAGGTTCCAGCTGGTGTCCTGGAGTCTGCAAAGTCGTCTTGGGCGCTGGCTCTCTGCTCCGGTCTGTTGGGATGGAATGACAAGACTCAGCGAGGAAAGGCTGGCAATGCACTAAAGAGCAGTTTCTGGGAGGCTCCTCCCCAAACCCAGGTGAGCAGCAGCAGAGATGGAAGCACATATGAAAAAATGACTCGAAAAACCAGTTTGGGGTGGAAAGAGCAGAGCCCCAGAGGGAGAATGGGAGACCTCGCCCTGGCTTGGAGAGTGTTTCAGCACACATAGGCACAACCGTGCAGCAGTTTCCCAGCAGAGGGGCAGAGAACACGGCCTGTGCTGGGAGTAAAAGTCTGCAAACATGACTTTGAGGGAGTGCACTGCAACTTTTGAATCACTGTTGAATCTTAAAGCATCTTCTTGCATTAGCTGTTTAAAACACTAGAGAAGCAGCAGAAGCCCTACAAAGCCAACCAAGAGTTTTTCCAGAGCAGTCGTTTGAGAACCCCTGTTTTGCAGTACATGGTGTTATTTTACAGCTCAGTAAACTTTTGGCCCGGGCTCAGGACCAGCTGGCTCCAGCTCCCAGCAAAATACCAAGCGTTCATGGCAGAAGGAAGGTCGGCAGCTCCCACGCAGCATCACAGGAGCCTCAGCCATGGGGTTCAGGCTCTGGGACAAACTCAGGTACCAAAGCCCCAAAGACCTGAGTCTAAGGCTCTATCTAGACCTTAGAGCAGGCTTTGCCTCTGGCCAGCTCTTTCCCCTGTGGAGCAAAGGTTTAGAGTCCCAGCTGGTTCTCAGTACATCTCCTGGGGATGCCCATCCAGGCTGTCCACATCCTGTTGGTTTCAGATAAAGCAAAGTTCAAAGTTTCCCACAAACCAGGAGCCCTGTGTTTCAGGCTGATCTGGCACAGATCCTGCAGGGATATGGGATCCTTATGCAGGGCCACGGAGGGAGGGCAGGGGAGGACAGGGGTAGATGGGGACCACAGCCCCCACGTAAGCACCAGCCACTCGTGAGACCAACACAGGTTCCTGTTCTTCCCTGCTTCATGTGGTCCAAGGACAACCCAGGGCCAGACACAACGGCTTGGGGTCCATCACCACTTCCTGGGTGACCTCTTTGTCCTCTTTAAACTGACACAAACCAAATCACACTTGTCTCAGAAGGAAAGACACACATGGCACAAGGCTGCTTTGCAAGGGGCTTGCTATGGTTTTGCTCTTCTACAGGCTGCAAAACCCTACGTTTTCATGGTGGTAGCATAGTTTGGACCCTGCTTCTCACACCAAGATCTCAGAAGTGTGAAGGCAGGGGGTCCCCCCAGCTCAAAGAGCTGTGAGGCAGCTGGTGTGGACCTTGGGAGAAGGGGTGACTTCTCCTCCAGTTAATCTGAAGTGAATGGAGACTTGCTTCAGGGCCTGCTGTTGCTGTCTGCTACAGACAGGATGGAAAGCAGCTGCTGAGAGATCGCCCCTTTGCCATTAACATCCAGTCGGCCAACAACAGCAACAATGCTCTTTGAGCAGAGCAGCCGCAGGGAGGAGGAACCAGACCCCACTGCATTTGCATTCAAAGGCTTAAAGCAAGCTGAAGCTTTTCCAGGGTCAAGATTTGAGAGTGTTTGAGTCCAAGCAGAGCTCAATTTGTACCCACACAGACGAGGAGCATGCAGGAGCCCACGGTTGCACGGGACAACCCCTTCCCTGCAGGGCTGCTCTTTGCAGAAGCCAGGAGGGGATCAATCCAAGGAACTGATCCAAGCGAATTCCAAGTTGAATGAGATCTACTGGCAGCAATTGTGCAGAAGACAGAGGGCTCCTACGTGGAGGAAGTTCTAAGAATTAACACAACAAGCAAAGCAGGCACATCCCACCCCCCTGCCCCACCTCCTGCCCCACCATCCATCACGTCACCTGGAGCCGAGGGCTGGAGCTCCTCACCCGCAGAGCTTTAAACCAGCTCCTTCCTCTCCTGTTTAACAAGACAGAGGTGTGAGCCTTCCCCGGCCAAGTCCCCATCTGGCAAGGATCCCTTGGAAAGACAGAGCATTTTAAAATCTGATACTCTTTGATCTCAGCCCTGTGCACACACAGACACGCTCTGGCAGCCTCTGAGCCGTGTGCAGACGGGACAGATAAACACAGCCTAATCTCCGTGCTGATGTGAGCAGCGGCACTGTGTTTGGCAGCGGAGCACCCGTCCGCTTGTGGATGGTGCGAGATGCAAATTGGAGTATAGGGCCAGATCCTGCCTGCTTTTGGGCCCCAGTCTGGGAGCGATGCTGAGCACCCAGGTGGTGAAGGGACCTGCCTCTTCCTCGCTCAGTCAGACCTGATGGGAGGGGAAGAGGCAGAGCCAGCCCGCTCATCCCACACAGGGTCCCTGCGAGGGGACCAGGGCTCCCCCAGCCCTCGGCAAAGCCCCAGGGGCTCTGTCACCGTCCCAGCCGCAGGACACAACACTGCTGGGGGGAAGCGGAAGAGTCAAAGGTGGCTCCGGGGTGACAGGTTTTGCCACCACATCCAGCCCAGAGCGAGTTTCTGCTGCGGAAACTTTGGTGCGAGCGAGGGAGCTCTGCCTGCTGGCAGCCCAGCTCCCCACACCGCGACGGCCACCGCAACCTGCGCAGGGGAAGGGGACGTCACCGCGAGAATCCTCAGGGGGACACCCGTCACGGGCACTGCCGGGTTCAGCCCAAATCGCTTCCAGATCCTCGGCGGGTTTTGTTCAGGCCAGCCCAGCCGTGCCAGGGCAGAGTACCATGGTTAACCCAAGCCCTGCAAGAAGCAACAGGCAAGGAGACCAGTTCAACCAGTTCCCCACCACAGCCACCCACACAGCCGTGCCTGGCACCTGGACCTGAGCCCAAAAGCCCAGGAAGATCTGCCCCCAGAGGTATTTACCCCTTTGCAGCTGGAAACCTAAGCACAGACCTCCAAGAAGCCCATCCAAACCAGCAGGACCGAGGGTCTCCCATCTCCCGACCACCCACTGTAATACCAACAGGGACTGAGCTCCCTGGGGCAGATCATCCATGCAGAGATGGGTCAGGGATGCGCAGCCTTCATTTCATGCCAGGTGGACCAGTCTTGAGGTGCTGCTGTTGATCTACAGCCAAAGCCAACCCAAGAGGAGGTTGTGTCTTGCCCAGGCAGGTCCCCAGCGAGGCTACAGCTCATTTTGGGGGCTGAGACACATCTCCTGCGGGTATAGACCTGGGGCTGGCTGTGCTGGCAGAGCTCCAGGCGCAGCAGGAGCTGGTATGGGAAGTCACATCAGGATAATTTTATCTGTTTTCCAGAAGGGGATGTGGGGATCCATCCCCGCAGGCTGGAGCCGTGCCAGGGTGCAGCTGCCCGCTTCACAGAGCAGGCCCAGAACCAGACGCTGCTCCCGGGGCCGAGGAGGTCGCCCGCAGGGCCAGGTAGCAGGCACAGCTGCGGAGAGGACCTTGGTGAGCAGGGAACATGTCAGGGAAGGAAGATTTCGGGGAAAATCCTGGACTGATCTTTTACAAGCAATTGGCAGAGGACAGCAGAGCGTGAAGAGCGAAGCATGAAGAGCGGCCAGGGGAGGCAGGAGCCACAGGCTCACCAGCTTGGGAGGTAGCAGAGCATGTTCCTTCCACGCACAAATCAGCCTCCTTTTTCCTCACAGACACCAAGAACGGCACCTTTTAGCATCATTTTTTCCCCAGCCCTTTTTTGTCTTTGTGGAGCAGCTTTCATTCAAGCCAAAGCGAAACCCCAGAGACAGAGAATAGCCCACCTATTTAAAAAAAACCACAAAAACACTGCCCCACTGGGAAAATACAACACTTGCTTTTCTTAAGTCTAAAATTAGTAATCAAACCTCACTTTGCTTTGCTTTATCTTTACCAATTGATAAGAGGAGGAGAAGTGCGAAGACTCCCGCACTTCTCCCTGCAGGTTTGATTAAGATGCATTAAAAAGCTTCCCGGGCTGGGGCCAGCACCCTGCCAGGGGCTTTGCCTTCAGAGCAGCTCAGCACCAAGGACCTTCCCCTGAAAACACAGAAGAGGCCGAATCCAGCACAGCTCCCTGGCACAAATGGGAAGTCCTGGTCCTGCTCTTTTGCCTCTCCCTAAATACAGAGAACGTTTGCACCATGCCATCGCATTAACAGCTCAGTCCTAAGGCTTTTATAGACTACTCGTCCCTAGACCCTTCAGACATCAAAAGGACCTGCCTGCTTCCCACCCCTTCGCCTCTCCATGCTCATTACAGCATCCTGCAGCTGCTTCTGAGTTTAAGCCCTAAAGCCAACAAGCAGGACATCATGGCAATTCCCCACAGCAGCTAATGTGTTAGCCTAATTTTCCTCTCCCCAGAGGATTAGCAAGGCTGTAATAGCACTAAATAAATTCACTAATGGCAGATTCTCAAGAGACTTTGTCTGGAGAACTTGTTTATAACTTGCAGGATGCAGCCTGCAAATTTGGCTTTATTATCCAGTGCCACTGGTGAAGGGAGCTGCTCCTCAAACACGGTGACTGGAGCTGAACAAGATGTGTCCTAGGTCATTAACCAGGCAATGAGAGGTAATTAAGCACCTGCCTGGAAAGGCAACCTCCACACACATGGCACAGCGGGAGAAGCACCTCGTGAAACCAGGGTGGGAGATCAGAGCTTTTGGGGTTGGTTTCTTCCACGTCTCCCAAAAAAGCTGCTTTGCTCACACCCTCCAACCGCCGCCTGCCAGCTCAGAAGCCCCGAGTGATTTCTCATCAGATGTGAATCTCCTGCAAAGCCCCATTTTTGAGTTACTATTGCCTCATTCTGTGTTGAGTGCTCTGTGCCACAGGCAGGGACCAGAGCGGGATGAATCTCTTTGCCACAACTAATTCTGCACAGCCAGACTTTGCCTTCCACGACTTAATTTGATGCTCTGAGAAAATTAGACGTTCTCCTGCTTCTGTGGAAAAAGGCAAACACTGAAGGTAATCCAGAGGCTTTGATGCTGCTCTTTAGTCATTCGGGCACCACAACAGCCACAGCATCGCTCCCCGGACTGACCATGGGCTGGGGTGAGAGTCACTAATCCTGAGCGTGTGAGCCTCGGGCAAACTGCCGTGTCTGTGCACGGACACCACCGGCCCTCCGCTCCATGGGCAGGGCCAAGAAGACTATTTCCAGAGTAAGAATTCTAACTTTAATAACCCCAACAGCACGGATTCCCAGCAGCGGGGGTGATTGCCCAAGATCATAATCCAGCAGTGCCTAGAAATGCTAAGTACACACTAGCACCCGGGTCTGAATTAGAATTCGATGGCACTGGAGCACATGAAAGCTGCGCCCAAGGCCACGTGCACGCAACAGACATGCAAACTACAGCCTTTGAAAGTGGTTTTAAATCTCCCCTCTGAGACATTAGTGCTTTCTAAGCCAGAGGTGGGAAGGTTTTCACCCCAGGTTACTTGATGCAGCCCATAGAAGGGCTGGGGACTCAGGTCTGGGGACAGGCACAGCTGCCAACCTCCCACATAGGAATTTGCACTTGGGCTTAGCTTTAGTTCAAACATTGTAATCTGGCGCTCAGCACAGAGCAAAGCACTAATCATTCACTCCTCAGTGCAACAAGTAAATCCCTAATGCAAACAAAATCAAGGAGTGAGGACACTCCAGGTATTCAGGCTGGGTGCTCTGGAGCATCCGTCCCCATCAAATCCCACCACTATCCACTTCCACGAGAGGTGGGATTTTTGCAGTAAAACCGGCAATTTGTAGCAGGATGGCAAAGGACAGGGTGTTTTCTCCTCAGACACAAAGCAGCACGCTCAGGCCAAGGAGACCTCACCCAAAGGGAGAGGGTCAGGGAGCGGCTGCATTTCACAAACCCGTTCACCCTGGGCGCGCTTTGGGTGAGCCCAGCACCAACCTTTGCTGTAGGTGTGTCCTCCGAACCGCTGCGCGATCAGCTCCCGCAGCACCCGGTCGCTCCACACCAAACCCTCCGAGTGCCAGGGCAGGTCCTGGGGGGAAGGACTCAAGCGGTGACCCCGGTTTCCAGGTTGGAGAGGCAGCTGCAGCCCGTGGTGATGCCCAGCACGTCCTGGGCTGCGAGCAGGGCGGGAAGCAGAAGGCAAAGAGCCCCGGAGAGCTGCTCCAGCCTCAGCCTCAGCAAAGCTCAGAGCACACAGGCTGCTGCCAGCCCACCTCTGCCCAGCAGCTTCTAGGGTTGTTGTCTGCTTCTTATTCTATATATTCTTCCTCTTGGAGCTCACCATTATACACTGGGGGCACCCCCCACGCATTCCTCCTGCACGGATCACAAAGGCTCCTCTTATTCGGCAGACAAACCTCCCCGCAGCTGTTCTGGTGCCTGAAAACAGCAATCCCGGCCTGAGGAATAAGAGGAGCGGCCATATGAGTCACAGAATCATAGTTTGGGTTGGAAGGGACCTTCAAAGCTCATCCCGCCCAACCCCTGCCATGAGCAGGGACATCTTCAGCAGCTCAGGTTGCTCAGAGCCCCGTCCAGCCTGGCCTGGGATGTCTCCTTCAAGATCACATCAAATCTCCTCTTCAAATGAGCAAACTCCCAGTTTACAGCCCCAGCGGAACATCACTGGGTGTCTGTGTGTGCAGCTCTAACGGGGCAGCTGACAAGAGCTCTGCGGGAGCACAGGCATCTCTCAGCGGACGCATCTTCTCCCTAGAACGGGTTCTGCTCACTGTCCCTGTAGCTGGACAAGGACTCCCTACAACTTAACTCCGGGGCCTGCGGCCCTTCCCTGCCAGGTGCACACGACACAGGCTGCCTGTCTGTCTGTCTGTCTGGAGGAGCTTGGATTACACAGCAATGACTTTCTCCAGTAACACAATACCTTCCGTTCAGAATACCCCCTTTTCCTCATTTTAAAGGAGGCACAGACTGTTACTTAAGAAGTCCCAGGCCAGACTATTACTATCCTACAAGTTACCTCTCATTATCCTCTTTAAACTGCCCAGTTTATCTCCTGCTAATCATTTCTCTTATGTCCCATTTGTCCCTCAAGACCTGTCCAGTGTCCCTAGACCCCTCGCAGTGCGTGGCCAGAAGCAAATGCCGCCCAAGGCACAGGCATACCGCTGATGGTGGGGCTGAGGGCCATGATTACACCTCATTCCTATTCTAATTGATTGACGCAATAGCTAGCTCAGCCTGTAATTAAAATTCCAGTGCTAAGCCCAAAGATACTCCATAGGAAAAGTTGACTTAAAACAATAATCTCAGCGACTCTGCTGGAGCTGCCTGTTTGAGGGAATCACGCAGCCAACTTGCCAATTAATTCATGGAAATAGAGCGAACACTTTAAAGCCAGCAGTGCAGGCTAATGAAAGGCCGGTGCAGGTTTCCCAGCACAAGCCCATGCTCTGCATCCTGCTTCAGGCACAACTAACACCTGGCAGGCCCAGGGGACTCGGTTTGGTGTTTGTCACATCAGACATGTCACTTGCCTGCGCTGCTCTCATAGAGCTGCTGCTGCCCGAGCCTCATCTTTGCTGTTCCGAGCTCCACCTTTGCCATTCCAAGCTCCACTGCAGGGCTAAAAGCTTCAATAAACCACGTGAGTCTGGTTTTCATCACACAGGTGACTTGATTAACAGTATTACTTCCCCCCCTCCCCTTTATCTACAATTTCACCCCTTTTCCTCATGCCTCACCAGTGCCTTACACACGATTTAAGTCACAACACTGCTTACAAACCCCACTCTACTCACTTCCAACTAACATCACATCAAAACAAATAAGCCAAATTACCTCTGCCAGTGGTGCAGGTTGTTATCTGAGCCTTCAGGCAGAAGATCCTTCTCCAGAACTAAGTGGCCATTTTCCAGGGGTTAAGTAGCCCCAGGTGATGGTGTGACCTTGATCCTCTGAACTCTTCAGAAGCAACGTGCTTGGTGTTCTCAACGCTCAACAAACTACACGCCTCAGAGGTCAGGAATAAAACTTTATTGTTTTCAGATTCTTTATCTGTGTTCAACTAATCAATTAACTGTCAAAATACGTTTGACATAAAGAGGCCAATTGCTCGTAGCTTTTTGTAACAGTCACCAATTAAAAAGTGGCCGCAGTACAAGTTTCACTGGAATCGATCCAGGTACCACATCGATTTGTGGTAGAAAAGCAGAAAGAAGTTTGGTTTGCAAACCAAATAGGAGAACAGTTCTCAAAGTGATTCGATATAAAAGCTGAAAAGGAGAGAGAAGCTCAAATTAACGTACACAGAAAGAGGTTCCGTGAAGCAGATCAACCAGCTCCCGTCTGCACCAGCTACTGCACAGCCTTTCCTTGCCTAAAAGGAAAGAGGCTTTATGGGGAACAGAATTCTGCCATTGGAAACCATGTTTTCTAGAAATTGCCATCTGATCAATGAACAGTCTTCCACCTTTCTTTCAGCTCTACACTTCTCCTTTCTCTTGCAAAATCCCCCTGGCATCCAGAGGCAAATGGAATTCGCTAGAACACTAGAAATTGCCATTTTGTTCCATATTGCAAAAGTGAAACAAGAACAAGAAGTTCCTCCTCCTTCTCTTACCTCTTTCTGAGCACAGAGTCCTCTTGAAAGCTGCTTTGTACTCTGAGAACTCACAAATCAGATCAAATAAGTGAACATTCATATTAAAATAATGGGAATTGTTAATTCCCCCCATTCACCTGACATTGACCTTGCATGGAAAACTCCCACAACAACAATGCAATCATTTAAAATGGTTCTTCTGTTTCCACCCCTATTAACTCCAATGCCTAAAAACAGGGAAACAACGCAAAGTCAAGCCAACAGGTGCAGAAGAGCTCAGGCAGCCAGAACAAACTGTTGTTTCAGGTTCCAGCTATAGACTGAGTGCAAAGCCAAACACTGCTGGTGGAAACCTCCAAATACTTTATTTAGGAACAGTTCTGCCCATGTGCTATGCTTTTTGTCCCATTTAAATGATCACAATTACGAAGCCACCTGCATTTTGAAAGTGCCTATCACCATAGCATCTGGGAGCTTTATAAAAATATGCCTGGCACGACAAAGAACACCTATCACTCCAGAATCTACTGTCTCCTGTTGCTTATTCCTCATTTCAGGTATATCTACTGACCAAAGATGAGGAAAAAGCAACAGACGAACTCCAGAAAAACACCATCTTGTTTTCAGGCAAGGTTTAGATCAGAGACAAAATTAACATTGAGAGACCCAACTTCCCATGAAGAGCAAGTAGCTATTCCTAAAGCCACCCGTGAAGCCAGTTTTGCAGGAAAAACCTTGTAAGAATCAGTTCTGTGCTGTATTAAGTATTCAACAAAACAAGTATCCATAAAGAAGGATCCAATTGGCCCAGAATACAAATTTGGGTCACACTCCAGCACAACTGGGTAACCATTAACATTCGGTATCTGCCATCCTTTTCAATAAGAGGCTCTATTTTGTCATTTCTGAACGTTACATTTTTAAAAAACACAGAGACTTCTCTTTATATATGTTTCTCACTGAGGGCTGGGAGTCAAAAGGGAAGAGAAGTTAATCCCCTTGGCTACTGCTTCATAGCCTCTGCGTAGGCAGCCTCACCTTGCTGGTTTAGCTCTGCATCTACTTCTGCCTCTGTTTCCCCATCACACCCAGACTTTTAGACCAAAATACCAAATTATAGTGTAGAATAATGGGGAGGAGGGAACAATCAAATTATACCTATGTCCTGGTCCATGGTAAGTAGATGTGTACCAGCCCTGAACAGGCCACTGGTCACAAAGCAAGCTCCAATTTCTCCAAGCAGAATGGAATTTCTCTGTGCTCCAGATTATTTTCAGCTATTTATAGTGTACGTACGAATAGATTGTTTGTCTTTAATACACTGGGAGAGAATGTAAGTGCACAGACATATACACAGAACACAGGGAAGACGATGGTAAAACCTCCCTCTGTCGGTTCCAGGTGCAGATATTTGTGTTCTAGAACCTCTTGGAGCTTTTCCTTCAATGCAGAATAAAACCTCTGTTCCTCAGGGGGTCCTGGTTAACTTTTGAATCCAAAGATGCCCTTGATATATCCTGTGAGACCACTCTTGGCCTTCTGCTCCACCTTGTCCTCCAGAGGTGGGAAAGCAACATGATTAAGGGCCAGGTCAAAGAACAAGGGTTTGCAGGGAATGGGCTGGAAGCCCGGCGGGAAGTGCACGAGGCTGACTTGCTTGCTGACAAGAGATGGATCCAGACAGAAAGTCTCAAACCGTTCCGAGAGTGGCTGAAAGATACAGAAATGCAAATTAAACACATGCCAAATCAAAGTTGACAAGGGCCAAACAAGCAAAGAGAATTAAGCAGCAACTGAGATAAGAGAAGCTCAAGTTCCTTTGTGTGACATCTTGGGCCCTTGAAAATGATTCAAACCCCTGCCAAAGCATCACTGCTGGATCTCTGGAAAACCTTCCCATGTGAAGGGTGAAAGATCATTTTTAAAAATGAAGATGCCACACTAGGAGCTGCAAGCAGCAGCCTACTTTCTACCCAAGGACCCCCACCCTGTCAGCCACCTTCAGGACTTGCAGAATGAAAACAAACCTAATAAAATCTCTTAAATACACTAGTTGTGGCCAAACTCCCATCAGCATGACATTCCTGGAATTGTAAGAGACACTCGGCTAACAGGTTAAAAGTAATACTTGTTAAGAACATTACTGGAATTTACTTGAGCTCTCAGCTCTTACCTTGCCATCCTTGACCTGAGATGGAGACTCAGTCTCATGAGTATCATTTGCATCTGCAAAAATGAAGAACAAGTGGTAAGAATAAGAGGAAAGATCTTGGTGTAAATCAAGGCTGTCTCAGGAGTCTGCTATCCTTTAGGCTTAACTATGAACCTTCCTTTCTGGGATATACAAGACAATATTTTTAATAGAATCAACTTGCTTTCTAAACCAAGAGGATCACATGTACTCATCTACAGCCCACACAGCTCTCCAATCACAGAGAGCTGCTCTTTCATACCATTGTGAGAAGCTCCTGAATGAAGCACTGATTTTGAGTTGAACACAAAGCAGCAGAAGATGAGAAGACCCCAGTGGGGTCAAGGCAACCCATTACTTATCTTGGGTTTCCAGCAGCAGGCACAGCAAAAACAGCAGCCCAAGAAATCACAAAATTCATCCGTTCCCCAAAAGTTCCCCTAACATGGTTGTCAAGAGCAGAACATCACTGCTCTCCCCTTCCTCGGTAGTTGAGTAAGGCCAACTTGTTTGCAGCAAAAGAATTAAACACTACACCAGAATATTTTGTGTGTGTTACCAAAAGAGGTGCACATCCTCATGGGCAGGGAGCAAGATGCCAAATGTCTAGCCATTGGTTGCCAAGCTGCACTACACACAGCCAGAAGCTGCTAGAATTGTGGGGAAAAAACATTTTCCAGAGTCTACACGAATCAGAGTAAAGCGGAAAAACACATGGAACTTCAGAAATGAAACAGGTGCAAGGGAATTATTCAAGAGACGTTAAAGCTCCAGTATAATTGTGCAACTCACCCAATATAGCTGCTGCTTGCAAAGAGTATTTCTCTGCATTAACTTGAGTGATCAGATCCTGGACATCAGGCAGCTCCTAGGTCATTAAAGAAAATTAACAGAGAGCCTGAAATGCACCAGTTTAAGAGTTAGGGTAAAGGTAAAACCTGACAGAGTAAGAACTAAGAGATTATGTCCTAGCACTGATAAGCCTTCCCAGAAGAGGAAAAGCTACAGTACAGTCCTTCAGGCGCTATACAAGTCATGTGACAGAAAGTGTTCTTGTGAAGAAGTGCGGTAAATTGTTATGGAACTTTTACAGCAAGTTACAACTGGCGAACAAGTGGCCAGTTGAAGCATTTTCACATCATTAAAAAGTCTCTACTATAATATGCCAAGCAGTCACACTTGTATTACTCTTCTCCCTACTTAAACATCAGTCTTGAATTGTAATTGTCTGGCATCTAATTGACAATAAATACGGGAACAGAGCTTTTTCATAAATTTCAGCTCCCTTCTACAGACCGGACTGGGTTCCTACCTTCAAGCTGTTTGTATAAGCTCCAGCTCCTGACTGAACTTGGCGGGCATATTTCAGCACTCTTTCATATAAAACAAGAGCTTCACTCCATTTCTTTACCAGGACATAGGACTGTGCAATGAAGAAACACCTGCAAGAGTAAAGAGTGGATACTTGACACATTTGTCATCCACACCTTTTGCCAACTCAAACGACTGATAACAGGAGATATTACTAAGCAGCACTGGCCAGTTTCCCCTCCACATCCAGTCTTCATTTCACAAAAGAGCAGAGGAAACTGCATCAAAGCCCTGTACAGCACACAGAGCTTTGGAATAATAACCTTTGAAGACATAATGTCTGCTAAAGAAAACGTGGCTGTTTCTCAGTCACCTGTAAGCTTTGTACACAAGCGTCTTCAATCCAATCTCTTTTTGGAAGTTCTTATCCTCTTCTAGGCCAGGAAGCTGTGTCAGTTCCACGAGGTTCTGTGCAAAATAAAGACAGAGGAACAAATTCAGGCGTTGTTTTCCTCTGGAATCTGCTGAAGCAAGAGAAAGCTGCCCCTTTTAACAAGTCAATAATACACTCCCATGGAAATAGTTTCCAGTTTTCTAACTAGCAGTATGCTAAACTTGTGAAGGACACTCATTGAAACTTGTGCAAGTTTGCCCTCAGGACAGATTTCCTGACACAAACAGGAATTAGGACAAAGACTCCTCTGATTTCACACCAAGTAATTATTTCATAAGGCATTTTCCTTTCCCATTCACAATGGCTTCAGCCACAGGCTTCCACAGTTAATTGAAAATTTATGTGAGAAACTGGGAAACTGCTTATGAAGAAGAAGGACATTTTAAGTATTTTTAGCTGCTGCTGCTTCCAGTGAGCAGAAACTAAGGCAGCGATCAAGGTGCTGCATAGTCATCAGAAAAACTATTTAAAAACTGCATTAGAGTGTAAAACCGAGGGCATCCATTCTAGCAGCATTTTCTGTTCACAAATAGGATTCTGTTGTTTCATGTAGATGTTGAACATTTTCAACCAGGTTATTGTAGGTATTGAGCTGCTCTTCAGATTTCATGGGCAGCTCGCTTGCACTGCTACGTTTTCTACACTAACTTTTTTTACCAAAGTTCTCCAGTTAGGATGAAGAATTACATTTGTTTTCCCAGCATTACCTGCAAAATGATATCGTACAGACGGATCAGGTCCTGAGGCCGTGGCGTGCGTTTGCCATCCTCTTCCGAGCGCTGCTGCTGCAGCAGTGCCTTCTGCAGAGACTTCGCCATGCTCTCATTGCGCTTGATGGCTGTCGACAACTTGATGTAAGTCAAATAACTAAAAAGATTTAAGATAAAATACCATTAGAAGACTTGAAGAACTATTCAGACATTGCTCTTTGTTCTCAAAAAACTCCTCCCTCCAGTCTAAGATGATACTAGTAGGGGAAAAACATCTGAAAGGTCAACAGAGAGTCTTAAGTAAAATGGTTTCGAAGCTGCATAAATTAGATCCTTATCCATACAGTCATCCCTTGAGATCTGAGAGGCCCAGAACAAAAACCTCATAAAACAAAAACAAACGAAAATAAAATCATGACATAAGACCATGACTCCATCACACGAGTACAGGCAGCAATGTTTGCCTATTACCTGTGTAAGTACTGGATGTTGGACACTTTCCCAGAATCATTTTCCAGAGAGTGTTCCCGCTGCTTCTGCAAAAATTGAGGACAAAACATTGCATGATTTACTTAAAACTGGCAGCGAAGAGAAAAAAACATCAGAAACAACTCAAAAGTTTGGGTAAATCAGGGAAGTTATAACAGACTTCCATGCAAAAGAGCGAGGGCTTCTACACTGATGTTCACCTTCTCCAGCTCTGAAGAGGACAAAAATCAAAGGTGACACTCTTTTGCAGTTTTTTATTAAAGAAGTCCCAGCCACTTTTACTGTTAAGCAAGTTTAACAATAACAAATCAGTCCCAGAGAAACACTGTGTTGTTAGAAGTAGAAACACTGATGTTTGCTGTTTACCTGGTCTGGTTTCAGATCTTCCCGAACAGCCTGAATGGCATCTCTGCACTCACTGAGTAAAGATTCAAACAAACGTTCCTTTGTCTCCTCATTTTCTGCCTAAGAACGAAGGAAAGTTAAGACAGATATCTACTAGAAATTTCTGTATTTTGCATTCCGTGATGCAAAAAATAACTGAGGAGATTAAACAAAATTACGGCTTTAAGATACACGGGCAGCTAGAACCCCAATCTGTATCTGTCTGTAACACGTTCTAGGAGGCAAACTGCCAGAAATTGTGGGAGACATGGTCAGCACTGAGAATTAGAACTGCAGGCCTAACACACAGAGCTGTGATGGCCTCGTCCCTTCAAGAGTTGCCATCCCAGAAACTCCCTTCCCTCCCAGCAGGGCACCCACATTGCTCCAAACAGCTGAGGTTGGGCTGCACTGTGGGAAAGGCCCAGCCACAGAGGAGCTGAGCTTTACTGAACTGGCAGCCTGCTCTTGTTATGCTGATTTAACCTTTCTCATGTGGTGAGAACACGTAGATGATTATCTTTTCTCCACTCCCACTCTAGTAATGTTCACAGTGGCAATTATTTGCTTGTTTGAAGCATTTTTTCAAGTAACCCTGTATTTCAGTAGCAGCGGCGATGGTGCTTTTCTGCTGGCAACACAAGTTTTGTCAGAGAACGAAGCAGCTTTTGGCTTTCTGCTCCAAAACCAAAATTCAAAAACAAGTTTTAAAAAACAAGTTGAAGCCTGATCTCTGCCTAATGGGCTGACATATCATGTACCCAATTAAACAATCCACCCAAAACCAAACTCAACTTCCATGCAGGTGACTGAGAAGGGACCAGATGGGGATCTCAACACTCTTAGTGTTTTGGTAAAAGAAAACCACCCAGAAACAAATCTCAACCTTAGCAATTGAAGGAGGGATTAAAGCATAACAGCATTGCGTTATACCACTTCCATGTCATGTAACAGCGTAAGATGAACTTTGCGGCCATAAATGTGCAGTTGTCCAAATGAATAAAAAACTGTCTAAAAACGTACTCGCTTGTTTATCTTCAGTACAGCTGCACAGTCTCTGTCTCTCCTCTTTTCAAGTTTGCAAGCCCATTAAGGAATGTTATTTTTACTCCCTCACAAGGCCTCAGGTATCTTGACCTGAGATGAAGGTGGTTTTGTGTAGGGTTTTGTTGTTTTGCTTTTTTTTTTTTGAGATTTGCTGCAAGGATTTTTTAAGGTGGGACTAACTACTGAGAATAACCAGAGACTAGTCTGACAGCATTCTCAACCTCACCCAGAGGAGCAGGGCAATTTCACTGTATGCACAAAAATGAAAACAGACATAGCTACATCATCAGTCAAGCACAAACAGGGAAAGGGCTGGGCCATGCAGTAAAACAAAGGTTTTCCTTTCTAAGCAAAAAACTCCTAAGGTTAAACTGATTCTATGCATAAATGCACTTAAGTTCTGCTTTGGGAGATATCGGATCACAAAATCAAATCATAAGTGCCCTGATAGAACAGCACAGGTTCATCTTTAATGGATCCAGGGAACTGAACCCACTTCTGAAAGCCTGGCAGTGCTCACTTCTAATTTTTCCTTTGTTCCAAAACATTGTGTATCGTCTCAGAAAATGATCACCACTCATTTCTTCTACAGTCCTAGTTACCAGAGGTGACCACAGAACCTTTGGGCAACACCAGGCAGGAGAAAAATTCCATCGCTCTGCCCTTAAGCCTCTCACTGCTACCTGGTTAGTCAATGGGCCCTTGAAGTCACGCGTTCAAGTCTACAAAGGGGTCAACATGAGTAATTTTAAGCTTGGATTTGTATTTCAGTTTGGCTTATTTGTTCTTATTTGTTTTCTGCCATTACCAACAAGACACTGAAGGCAATGTGCTGAGAATCTCCATTTTTACACAAAACACACATTTGTGTGTGCTTCTAATCAAACCCTGAAGAGCACTGTTAGGGTTTCAGCTTGGTGAAGAGCAGCAGAAAGGTGCCAAAGATCCCAGGAACCACAACGCCTTTAGCTGAGGCTGCATTGCCCATCACAGCTGACACAGCAACTGCAGAACTGCTTTCAAAAAGTCAAGTTTTAGCCCTCTGGGAATGTAATTACTGCTGCTGTACACTCAGCTCTCACCATTGCTAGTTCTGATCCGGTACCACAAAACTCCTCTGTTCAGTCAGAGCTTCCAAGGAACACAAAGCAAGATGAAAACACATTCAGATCACTGTTCTGCCACAGCTTTACGGAACGAAGAGGGCAATTAAACTGAAAAGGTCCAACTGCCAGCCTGGCAGGATGGAAATTAGACGAGAGAACATTGAACTCTAAGCTGCACTTCCACCTGCTGGCCATACTGACATACTACCTACAGAAAAAATAAATTCAGCAACATACAATTCATAATATTATGACAGGACTGATCAATGCTAATGTTTCCTACCCAGCCACATCCTGTTTCTCCCACTCACACCATCTTCTTAACACTATCTCCTGATCTTGCCCACTTGCCTTATACCTTTGTAAGGTTTTCCTCTTATTATTTAAATGCCTACGTATTATAATTATTCTTGAGCTGTTTCAGAACTGTTACATTTGAAACTGATTTATATCCTGACATTTAGCAATCCTCCTCCCGTTTCTGAGGATTTGCGTAAGTCAAGAAGAGAATGCTACAAATCTCATAGCAACCTGCTTCACGTGGAAAATTGCTTTTTATTACGGAAAAAACATGACTGATACATATCTTTTTCCTTTGGGTTGCTCTGAAGTTGGAGCATTTGAGCAAGATACTTAAAGAAATGAGAACAGTAATTCAAAATCTGTTACTCTTAAAAACTGAAAACTGCATTTCTAAGTCACTTAAAAATAATAACAGTTATCACCCTGCCACTGAAAGGCAGCACTTGCGGGCAGCAGAGCGTTCAAAAGAGCAGCAATACTCAGAGCAGATCTCCCAGACTACAACTTAGTAGATTGTGGGAGCCATCCCCAACTGAGACTTCAGCTTTGGGTTACAGTCAATATTCCCACTTTTACCTTTGGTCTACAACCCCAAGTCTGAGAAAAAGATTATTCAAAAGCTTTTATCCCAGGTATCATGTATGATCTTGCACACTGAAGGAAAAAGGATGGTTAGAACACTGGCACCAGAGATGGCTCCTGTGTTACCTGAGCAATCGCTGCCTCGTTGTCAGCCAGCCCCAGCAAGAAGATCCTCACTTTGTCTATCTTCACAGGAACGGTTCTTCCTCTCCACTCCACCTCGCTCATCGTGGCTGCCTGCTTCGCTCGAGTTTGGGTAATCAGCGCCTGTAGAGAATGGACTGAACTTATGAGCTTGAACTTCAAGGTATCCAAAGCTGAATCTTTAAAATTCACATTAGACTTGGACTATTTTGAAATCAAAGGGCATTTTAGGAAAGCACGGTTTCCCGTAGAGCCCAAGCTTGCTCGCTCACTCTTTTCTGATAAATTCTGGCTCTTGAATTGTGTGCTGCAGCAATATTTCTGCTCAACAGAGTGATAATGAATGTTTCAACTCAAAGCATGCAAATAAGTTACCTCCAGTTTTTCTGCAAGAAGACCTTCAGTGCCACCAGACCTCAGCCTCATCTGCATCAACTCATTCATAGCAGACTGGTCACCTGAGAGAATTAACAAATCAACATCACGCCTCCATCTGAGTTCACAAATTATTTTAACATAGAAAAGTTATACAATAGATTTTATATTGGCAATCTGGAGACAAAGGGGATAAATTTGCAATTTCATTCTGACTTCATAAGCAAACTACCGCAAACTGGTATTTTTTCTTTTTACATATAACCACATGCACTGTTGCAAAACAAGTATATTTCTCCACTGCTCAACTGATCGAGAACATGCACAGAATTTGCCCAAAATATTATGAATTCACTGCAATATCACTTAGACCAGTACTTAACTATCAAGTCAATAATCCTCTCCTGTGAACAAGCCCTGTTCTTTGTTGGAGATCAGGTACCTTTCCTTACCAATATTATAGGCACAGTAGCGAATGTTGGGTGAGATCTCTTCCACACGCTGGTTATACAGCACAGCTTGTTCTTCTGTGAAGGCGTTGGCCAGTTTCTCATATATGGTCCTGCAGCAAAGAATAATTATTAACACTGCAGTATGTGTTGTGAGAGGCTATCTTAAGGCAAGAGTTTGTCTCTTTACTCCGGAGGATGTTATTTCTTCTGTGTTTCCTCCCAGTTGAGTGCATGATTAACTACACAATTCACAGAGTTGCTGTATATACAGTATATAAACTAATGAGATTGATCTAATACTATTTACTAAACAAAGTTGGTGAAGTGGGGGAACTCACTTGCATTTGTTGAAAGCCTCCATCGCTGCCTTCCACTCCTGGTGTTCAAAGCGAAGCATTCCCGTGAGGTACGCTGTGTACGCCTGCAGACAGTGCAAGGCCAAGTTAATTCCCCCAAGACCGAAAGCCCCATTTGTACAACCTTTAGTACAAAGACTGCTGTGACATCTACAGTAAGTGATTAATTAAGCCTTGCCCTTTTCATTTGCTCTTCCCACAGAAGACAACTCATTTGGATTGCGGGTTACTAGCTACCTACTTTTTTAAATTTTAACTGACATTGCTATATTTCTAATGAGATGAAAACAAAGGTGTTCATTGCTTGTTATGCAATCAACATGTCCCATTGACATTACAGAAATCGTTTTTTCCAGCAATAAGCTGCAAAATGGCAGTTTTAATTAACTGAGTAGCACTGCAGCCCCTTGCTCAAAGAGGCTGGTGTCATAACACTTGCTTTCTGTGTTCCAGAAACCGAAGCCACAAGTCTTGTGTTCTAGGTGGCTACTTTAGGGCATTTAATAAACGGATAACTCAACAGATAAAACATAGTTTCTTAGGCTGTGTTGCATCATCTTAGTCACTCTCAATTCTTTTTACTTTTATTACATGTACTGCTCTTCAAAGAAAGGACAACCAGTTGATACATGTAATCAACTCCTAAACACCAAGTTCTCATCTTGGCTGGTGCCACTGGTTATTTTTACGTCCGTGCTCTTTTAAGAGAGACATTATCCAGTTCGAGAATCAGCCAATTTTGATTATCCATTGCTAGATGAGAATAATCTCTTCACCCAAAATCCAAAGGTTTCTTAGCCAGCTTTTGCTGTAAGACAAGATCCAAGTATCAGGGGTTACCTGAGCTTCCAGCTTTGTTTTGGCATCCACTCGGTTACTTTCACACAGTCGCTCCAGCTCCTCGGCATGTTTCACAGCTTTACGCAAGCGAGACAGCAAGTGAAATCGTTTGCGAGGCTCCGTGTTTGCTTCCTGTTTCAGCTGCATGGCGTAACTCCAGGCTCTCTCTGCATCCATCAGAATCAACAGCAAATACCTATGAGGCAGAGGAAAATTAATGAAAAAATAACGACATTCAAACAAGTATTAACACATCAACACTAGTTCTTTGACACATGAAAATAAATTATAATGAAACTGAACTATTTGTAATATATTGAATGTTCAAATCCATCCCGTGACTGTACCTGTTGTCAGAGAGAATCTCTTCAGTTACTTTCTTTCCAGTGAACTTGTGCCTGTTTCCCATCTTGAAGTTGAGAGTTTTTCGGAGCCGCCTTAGCCTACGGGAGCAATAACCCCTAAAGAAAAGACAACCACAGTCAGTTTGGTGAAAGAACAACTTATGTTTTG
Source organism: Pampusana beccarii (assembly GCA_013399365.1). NCBI lineage: Eukaryota > Metazoa > Chordata > Aves > Columbiformes > Columbidae > Pampusana > Pampusana beccarii. Next base: position 1,123,324 of record VWYH01007034.1, on the reverse strand, counting down.
TTTACTGCTCTTTCCAACCAGAAAAAAAAGGAACGGAGGCTGTAACAGGTAAGAACTCCATATATGACATAGGGTAAGAGGTAGTTCAAAAACTATCTGTAAACCAGTGGTTAACAGACTACAAGAACAGTAAGAAGACAAGTAATAATTCTTCATCTTGAAAAATCAGAATGATGTTCTCCTTACTGTCCAATTGCTTTATGTATCTTTATTGAACACTCAGTTCTGGAAGATTATATTGATTATCAGTGAGATGTTACCAAACAAGCTCTTAAAGGGCAATGGAGAAACAAGATCTAGGCTGTATCCTAAACGGAACAGCCACAGCACATGACATCTCATGGAAAAAAGCTTCACGTGAAGCAACCTGTCATGGGTTATTTATTTGACAGATGGTTTTTGTTGCCTGATACAGCGGGTTTACATTTTAAACAAAGTGAGGCAAGTCACACCGGTAACTCCAAGAGATCCCCACTCTTTACTAACCTGTACCTCTGGAAGTCTCCGTGTCGTAAACCGTGCTGCTGCTGAGACTCCTTCACGATCTGAAGGACTGCGACTGGCGTTAAGGCAGATGGACAGTACAGTCTGTTACCAGTTCTACCCCAAAATAATGGAAGGGAATTCTATAGGTTCCATTAAACAAAGGCACTTTGAACAGTGGGGCACCCAAAAACCTCCTAAAAATGCACAGCTGAGAGAACTGATGGTCCTACGGGACCTGATGACTCCAGTGCTTGATTCAGAGCTTTACGGCTGTCACCAAGGCCAGGACTAAGACACACCAAATGTACCACCTCTTACAGACAACCACGAGAGTCTTGCTGGTACCAGAGCTCGTTTCAGGATAACAAGCTCTGCCAACAGACATATTTGGGCTAATATAACTGACAGCCAGAGCATTTGCTGGTGTTATTAATTCAGCTTCATGGCAAAGATTTTATTTTGTGAAATAAAATCTCCATCGTAAACAAGAAATCTCTGCGCTATTTCTATTTATATCCCAAAATTTCACTTTTAAGATTTACCAAAAAAACACAAAACCAAAAACACACTACACAAAGACACCATCAAAAGAAATACTACTACTATAGCTGAAGAAATGACCAGACTTTAAAAGTTTAAAGTAGCAGATGTCTGTCAAAGTGTTTTCTTGGAATTAGACCTAAAAGAAAATCTCTTAAGTATTTAAAAACTGCATCAATAGTTATCACACTGAATTAGGTTGCATTTGTAGATCAGACAAGTAAAGCTGCGGTGCCTCAACATAGCACCCCTTGTCCTTACTCACTACATCCATACCCCCTATATTATTCACTTTTTCATTGATTTAAGTATTCCTAGCATTATCAGGGCAACTACTATGTCCGCATCTTACTCAATAGTTACAAACCTTACAACACTGCTATATGCTAAATGGAAAACTGCAACTGTATTTCACTCGAGTCTTTCTCTCAGAAGATAAAACTCAGCTCTATCACAGCTGTGCAGCTGGACTAGTTTCACATTGAAGTTTTACACAGAAAAATGTTATGAGCTTTACGTGCCACATCAGATTTTAGAAGTGCCCAATCTGGAGGAGCCAGTTTGCCATCTCTACATGCCTCTTAGATTTATTTTATCCATTATTGCCCACTTTGAACATTAATACTACCGGCAGAAGACTACTGAGAGCCCGCTCCTATCTCCAGCACGCAGCCCACCGCAGAGAGCTGCTCTGAGGCTGCCGACAGCTGTCACAAGGTTCGGAAAGAGCAGCTTAGAATCACAGAATTTCCCGAGCTGGACCCACAAGGATCATCGAGTCCAATCCCTGTCCCTGCACAGGACAACCCCACAGTTCACACCACAAATCCACAATTCAGAGGCGAAAAGCCCACTCCTCGTTTGTCATCCCAGTCGAACCCTCGTACCCAGGGACGGCGGGGGGCAGAGCCCGGGCCGCCCCATCGACACTCACAGCCGGGGCACCGCTCAGCCTGGGCGGACCCTTCTGCACAGGGACAGCGGAGTCTCCACCGCCCCGCCCCGTCCCGGGGAAGCCCCACGGGCCGTGCCCGCCCGGGCCCTGCGAGCCCCGCGCTCCCGCCGCGGCCGCCGCTGCCCTGCCGCTCCGCCGCCATCTTGCGCCCGGGCCGCCGCCGCCACCGCGCTGCATCATGGGCCGGGGGAGGAGAGGCCATGGAGAGCGCGGGCGCCGCGGGGGAACATGGGATCGGGGAGGACCTGGTGGGGGTGCGGGTGCCGGAATCAGGGATTGGGGTGGCACGCGGGACTGGGGTAGTGACCCCGCCCCGCATGGATTGGAGCCTCCTGCCCGTACCCCACATCGAACCCGGGGCTGACCGACCAGCCCCCAAGATCGGGCCCCCCACCCCCTTTTTCGGCCCAAAGGCTGATGTCCCAGGGTCACCCCCCAGCTCTAGCATCAGCCACCCCAGGGCTGAGCCCCCAAATCAGCCCCCCAGGACTTGACCCTCCAGCCCTGTCCCCTTCACCCACTCCAGGACTGGCACCCCAGGTTCCAAATCAGTCGCCAGGATGGGGCCCCCAGCCCTGACCCCTCCTCTGCCCCGGAGTCACCCCCCAGCCCCAGGATGAGCCCCCTCCCAAGGTTTCCCCATGTTCCTGCTCAATCCCTGGCTGAAGGGCTGGCTCTGCCTTGCTCAGCGCCAGCCAGGTGGTGAAACTCAGTGAAATGGTGTCTTTCCTAGTAAAATAAATGTGATTTTGGGGTGGAGGTTGAAGACCTCAATGAAAAGCTGCTCTGCGGGGCTGGCTCTGAGATATATCTTTAGGAGCAAACACCACACTTCTTTCTGAATACCTGCTGTCCTAAATACTCACGCAAACACAGCCATTATGTGTTTCTGTCTGCTCTGGGTTTCCACCACATCTCCTGGGGATCTGTTCCCCTCTAAACCAGCCTGTGTTTCAGGACGATGCTCAGTCCAAGCAGAAACATGGCAATCGAAGTTTGTTTTACCAGCACCCGCTCCTCTCTCACAGCCGTGGTGGTTCAGGCAGGCTGGGATCAGGTTGGCACCGCAGCACCCGCATTCAGACACCCCGATGCAAACACGTGCACGTCACGCGCCGAGGGACCCGCTCCGATGGCCGAACAGCCACTGGGTTTAGCGCAGGCACGTTTCTGCCACGCTGCCTTCCTCATCTGCTGGCACGGAGCTGTGCTGCTCCTCTGGAGTCTGTAAGCGAGAGGATAAAGCTGTCAGCTGCTGGCTCGGTGCGTGGATTCCTGCTGCAAAGCCAGCTCTGCTCTTCCTCCAGGGCAGAGGGAGAGGAGGACAACACAAGCCTGTGCCATTGCGTCAAGTGGAGCTTCTCACAAGAGCCTCACAGCAAGGCGGTGGGTCTGGGCTGCCTTCGGTGTTGCAGGGAGAGCTGTGGAGAATAAATCCACAGAGGGTTACTAGCTCCAGGGACTCACGCCACGCACACACCACCCCTGTGCCACCAGCCCCTGCAGCCTGAGAGGTTGGTACCCTTACCACTTGCCTTTTCTTTTTGCTTTCAGCCACCCTTAGAGGCCAGATCCTGAGCCTGCTGCACTCCTGCCCAAATAACCTGTTTACATCTCAGACCAGGAATTTATTTTGCAGCTTCTGTATCAACAATCCTACAGCAGATCTTTGCATAAAGTGCTGTGGGTTGGGAGTCGCGCTGGTGTTTGGAAGTAAACTGTTTCTCCCATTTTTAGTTCATTCTCACTGCAGCGAGAGTGTAGACCTGGCCTCCCTGCAAACTGCCCATAGCTCAAGGGAGACCAAAGTCACCACCATTGTCAATAAACCCAAATACCAGTGCCCTGCTGTGAGTGTTTGAGGGCACAGGGAGCTGGGGCAGGCCCTGAAGGGTGAGAGCTCCCTGGGGCTGGGCTTTCCCCAGGAGCTGCTCCTTCCATCTGTGAAGGCTCTGAAGGAACAAACCAGACAATTTTGCAGGCAGGAAAAGAAGAGAAACGTAAAAAAGATTTGTTATCGCTGCAGTGAATTACCCTGATCCCTAACTCCTGGGGAAAAAGAAAGATTCTCCTGCAAACCTGAGCTCATCTCTGGGGTGTTTTGGTGCAAGGATTAAGCTCTGTGTTGGATAACGTATACATTTGCAGTCCAAGAGGACCTGCATTCCTAAAAAATTACATGCCGCAGCCCCTGGGGTTAGACAAGCCCTCTCCCAGTGACTGCTGGAGGGGGAGTAATAAGGAAAACCACCCAGACACCCCATTTTGGGTGTCCAGCTCCCTTTGGGTGCCCAGTCCCACTGCCCCAGCCCCTTCCCTGGGGGTTGCATCACCGAAGGACATTTTGCCCCATCGAATTTAGCCCCCCCCAGCAAACCGGCCCAAGCCCCTTTGCCGCGGTGGAGGGTATTTATCTCCCCCCGGGGCCGCGGCGGAGCGGGCTGGGGGCGCGATGTGCGGGGCCGGGCGGGAGCCCCCGCCCCGCCGGCGGGAGGGACCGTGCCGAGCGCCGGAGCCGCACCGGGCGGGCTCCCAGCCGAGCCGGACGACGTGAAGGGCGCGCGGCTCCCGTGCACCCCCCCGCATCCCTCCCGCACCTCCGGGGCTCCCCCTGCATCCCCGGTAACCCCGGCCGGCCCTGCCTGTGCCCCACCGGGCTCCTCTCCGCACTCTCCGTGCACCCCCTTTCCCGTGCGCTCTCCGGGTGCCTGTTTTCCCGTGCATGCCCCGTACGCTCCCCACTGCACTCTCTGTGCACCCCCTTTTCCTTTGCACCCCTGCTGCCCTCCCCGCTGTGCTCTCTGTGCACCCCTTCCCCGTGCAATCCCCGGTACGCCCCCACCACGCTCTCCGTGCATCCCCTTTCCCGTGCATCCCTGTCACGTCTCCGCTGCCCCCTTTGCGCACCCCCAGTGCAATCTCCACGCACGCTGCTCCGTCCATTCCCGCTGTGCGCTCCGTGCACATTTGTTGTGCGCTCCCGGCCATGAATAGCTCGGCAACGGGCTCGGCGGGGGGCTGGCAGCCCGAGTCGGTGATCATCCCGCTGCTGTACCTCCTCATCTTCCTCGTGGGCACGGTGGGCAACTGCCTGGTCCTGGCCGTGCTGCTGCGCAACGGGCAGGTGAAGAACACCACCAACCTCTTCATCCTCAACCTGGGGGTGGCTGACCTCTGCTTCATCCTCTTCTGCGTCCCCTTCCAAGCCACCATCTACACCCTGGAGGGCTGGGTGTTCGGGGCCTTCATGTGCAAGGCCGTCCACTTCTTCATCTACCTCACCATGTACGCCAGCAGCTTCACCCTGGCCACTGTCTCCCTTGACAGGTAGGAGAGGGGATGGGGGGGCTCCCTGGACCCTGAGAGTCCCACTTATCTGGACCCCCCCAGGCAGGAGAAAAGACAGGGGCCCCTGGAACCAAGCCCCAATTGCTGTGACCTCCCAAGGCTCCTGGGGGAATCCAGGCGCATTTCCCAGTTCATGTGTGCAGGGAAATGCGAGCACTGGGGATGGGATCTAGCAGAGGGGGTTGGATTTGACCTCGTGTACCCAGCTGGAGGAGGTTTTTAGGCACCAAAGCTGTAGGACTGGGGTTTATCCATGGGCTCTGGCAGCTGAAGGGTGGATAGAAAAGCAGAGAGAAAAAGTTTAGTCCCTGTGCAGCCCTGGGATGAGAGGAGCGAGCCCCTACCCTCCAGACAAACCACAGTGAAGAGGGCAGACCTCGGGGAGGAGAAGACACTGAGATGTTTGAACTGGGACACTGCTTTTCCCGCCCTCCCCTTTTATTAGCAAAAAGTCCCTTTCTGTCCCAGTGCTCTCCCTCGTCCCAGTGACCGTCCCAGGGTGGGTTTTCACTGGGAAGCTCTGTACAAGGCAGCCCTTTGCTCCTGCCAGTATTTTATCCCGCCGCAGCTCAGCCTCAGGCTCCACAAGGGCTGGTGAGTTACTGACCCACAGCAAGAGGCAGGGAGCTCTGGGTACCGCTCTGCTGGGTGCTCGAAACGCGTGAGATAGTGGGATGTGGAAATTCCCCTGGGAAGAGTCACAAGAGCCCCCGAGCAGGGCTGGATCCCGCCATGCCGGCACAGCACCGCGCTGGCTGCGGGACAGACCCCAGCCCGCCAGGAGATGAACCAGACCCAGGGTCTGCCTCTCCTCCCGCATCCCACCGAGCTGGGAGCAACTAGGGGCTTGCGTGAGGCTCTAGATCTGGGCACAATTAAGGAACCAGCTAACTGCAGAACTGAAAACGGGTGATGTGCTTTTGCACATGCCAGCATGAGGAAGGGGGTGTCTGGGGACCCTGGGGGCCTGCTCCTGCCTCCATATCCTCACCCCCACTGTCACTTGTGCCAGACAAAGTGATGATCAAGTGAGGACCTGCTGGAACAGAAAGGGACCATCCCTGTTTTCCCACAAGCATGACCAGGAGGTGAGAGGGTGACAGGACAGTGTTGCAGGAAAGGATCCTCCTCACCCCCCTGTGCTGTACAGGGACTCTGAGAAACACCAGGAAATCCACTGTGGGACTAATTTCCCTGGAAAGCTCAAATCCATCACTTCTGCCCTTTCTCCAATCTGCTCCTGGAGCAGCTCTCTGTGCCCTCCTGCAGTTGTGTCCCTCTCCCTTTCTCATGCAGGTATTTGGCCATACGCTACCCCCTGCACTCCAGGGAGCTGAGGACACCCAGAAACGCCCTCACAGCCATCTGCTTCATCTGGGGGCTTTCTGTCATCTTCTCGGGCCCTTACCTCAGCTACTACCAAGAGTTCCAGTTGGCCAACCTGACTGTCTGCCACCCCATCTGGGAGATCTCCCAGCGCAAGGTCATGGACATATGCACCTTCATCTTCAGCTACATCATCCCAGTGCTGATCCTGAGCCTCACTTATGTGCGGACCATTCGTTACCTGTGGAGGTCTGTGGACCCTCTCCAAGACATGTCAGAGTCCAAGAAGGCCAAGCGGAAGGTCACCAGGATGATCATCATTGTAGCCATCCTGTTCTGCCTCTGTTGGCTGCCCCATCACCTGGTCATCCTCTGCGTCTGGTTCGGGTACTTCCCCCTCAATCACGCTACGTACGTGCTCCGCATCCTCTCGCATCTCATCTCCTACGCCAACTCCTGCGTGAACCCCATCGTCTACGCCCTGGTCTCCAAACACTTCCGCAAGGGCTTCAAGCAGATCTTCATCTGCCTCCTGCGCAAGAAGGCAGCCAACAAGGTGCACGTGGCCCAAGTGACAAACACCGTCAGCACGCTGGAGGCAGAGCTCAGTGAGGTGACCCATGGCAGCAAAGCCCTGCGCAGCCGCTCGTCCCTGCCCTGCAAGGTCCCAGAGCCGGTGGGACATCAGCAGAAAGCAGATGGTTCCTTCATCACCTTCAATGTCACCTAGCAGAGCTCCTTCCCCCACCCCAGCTTTGCAGCCTCCTGCAGCATCGCAGGGCTGGGGATGGGCTATGTTTTGGGTTAAAATGCGTGACATTGTACCCTTTTTCCTTCAAATGCACCCAGATATCATAACTGTTAAAGAAATGCTGTTGGCTATGGACTTAGCCAATTGACCAACAAAGGATCCAAGGGCAGGATTTGCTTCCACTGAGCTGGGAGTGGAGAGATCAAACCCCAGATCAGCTCTCAGGTGTAATCATGGACAGATTTACACCCTGTTGCGCCTACGCTTGGAGCCTACTGAAAGCTTTGGTCCCTCCAACCAACACAGCATCCAGCTGGAGTTCACAGGGTGCACTTTTAGGGATATTTGGGAAGTTTTGGTTCGTTTGTGTTCCAGTTCAGGAGCTGTGTCCCAGGGCAGCGCTGGCCACAGCCACATGGGCACAAATCCAGCTCAGGTAGGAAAAATCTAGGAGAGAAACATGGAAATCCAGAGACAAACCTTCCCGGCGCAGTCAGTGCTGGTTGGGCTTTAACCTCTCCCTGGGGCTCATGGCTTGGGGGGAAGTTTCCCCAAGATAGAGCGCGGCTGGAAGCAGCACCCAGAGCTGAGACAAGTGCCATGGCCCGAGTCCAGGACTGCTGAGGGCATAGGGCACTGCTCCGCGCTGCTGACCACGGCTCATCCCGGCCATTTCGGTGCATGCCAGGCTCTGCAGAGCATCTGGGGGTCATCCAGGACTGGCACTGCTTGCAAGGGGAGCACAGCCGTGGCCCCATGGGAGAGGACAGGGCATTTTGATGCTTTTGGCAGCCTGGGCACAGCTCAGCAGCTCAGCCCAGGCACGGTGCCTGCAGGGAAGAGCAAAGATGAACACAGGCACTGTGAGGGCGGACAGCCGGGGCTGTGTGAGTGCCAAGGGACCCCAGTCAGCCAGGAAGCTGCAATAAACCCTCTATTCCACATCCCGTGTCCCGCTGCCTTGTGATACCCCTTGGTCCACAGGGAGGAGAGGTGGGTGCTGGAGGGGTGGTGGGACCCGCTGTCCCAAGGGAAACTGTGGCCAGTGGGGGGATTGAAGCCATGGGTTATGTCCAAGCACATCCATCAAGGGGGGGGAACCGCTGCAGTGCGAGGAATGGCCCATTCTCCCCTTAATGCAGCCATCCCCGCACACGAGACGCTGATGTGACTCACGCGTGTCCTGCTCTGAACGCTGCAAAGGCCTCACAAGCGGCTGAGCCCCATGACCACCAGCAGCCAAGGGCTTTATTTAAAGATCCATCATTTTGTGAGCTGAAGAGCATCACTGGAATAGGATCAATTAATGCTTTTGAAAACACTGCAGCAGAGCAGAGCCAGAGGAGGTGGTGAAAGCGTACAGGAGCTGCAAGGGGCTGTGCTGAGCATCCCTGTGATGCCCAGGGCTGTGCCCCAGCAGCACGAAACACCAACATCAGGTCTCTATAAATAACCATTACAGAGGGTATACATCTGTCTGCACGGATTTCCCTCCCTCCTCGTGACACGCCCATGGCAGGACGGGATGTGATGCAGGAGGTTATTTCTACCTGGGTCCCTGGCTCTCCCTGGGGTTCTGCTCCGGGGTCCAGGTCCCAACACAGCCCTGCTCCTCTCCATCCCTCCCCACTGCTTGGCCTTTCTTCCTGGGAAGCTTTGGGCTGTCAAATATTTGTTTTCCCCTGCTTAGTGTTATTATAACCGGATCTTCCTGTCCCCACGCAGAAGGTCATAAATCAGCCACTACCTCATATCAATAACCATTATATTTAGTCTAGGCCTGCTCACAGCGTAAGTCACAGGGAGCGAGCGTATAAACAGCTCCATTACTTATATCTTCATTTATCTCCCCTGCTCAACCCTTCCCAGCCAGGGAAAACACAAATCAGCCATGCAAATGCAGCTGAAAGCCTCATCTTCCTCCCACCCTCATCCACCTCTGCTCAGAGAGCCACAGGATGGGGACAGTGTCCCAGCACCTCTGTGTTCCCCAAGGACAGGGGTCCCTGTGCTGGCATGGCTGGGGGTGCAGCAACTCACCAACCCTGCTCCCCCCAGACCTGTTTTTTTTCTTTCCTTTTAGGCCCAGCTGCACCCACAGATCTCAACCCGAGATGCTGCAGGGTGTTGTGGTGCCAGTCCCTGGGTCGCACCAGGGGAAGCCCCACAGAGTTAGCACTCGATTTTAAGCCCTGGTTGTTCTCCTTCACGCAGAGTTGAGTTCCCAGAAAGGTTGAGAGCTACTCCTGAGTTCATCTTTTTATAGTGTTCACAAGAAAATAAAAATAACCATCTCATGGATATACAAACCAGCCAGCAAACCTCCGTCCATGCATTGTGCCCTGGTGAGGGGCTCAAAATACATCTTTTTTGGGTAGGGGGGGAAGGAACTGGGGTGGTTCCCAGGTATCTTATCTCACCATGGAGCAAGAGCCCCAAAATGGCCAGTCCCCATGCCAGGGGGGTTTGACAAACCCCTTTTGCAGCCCCAACATAACAGTCAGTGCCAAGGAAGCCACAAGAACAGGTAACACAGCCAGACCCCGCCATGTCCCCCCCACCTGCCCCCTGCAGCAAAAACAATGGGGCTCCAGCCCCAAGCCCCTGGGAATCAGAGACATGTCCCCCAGAGCAGAACGGGAGGCGAGGGGAGGGTGTTACCCCCCACAGGAGCCTTGGAGGGAGGGAGCAGTGGGGAGGGCAGAGGGGACTCAGCCCCAGTGCCATGGGGCAGCCCCAGGTCGGGTTCATGGCCCCTTCCCACAGTCTCGGTGGCACTCACAGCTCCATGCTCAGCTCATAGTGGAAGGGGGGGTGTGAAGTGCTTGACCGTGAGCGAGCAGCAGGGACGGTGCTGGCTGCCATGATCGCTCATATTTAATGTGTTGCAAAGACATTCCTTACCATAAAAAGCCAAGGAGCACTAGGAGCCATTCCCCAGCGCCGCGCAGCATCGGATGCGACTTGGACGCTTGAGGTCAGCCCAGAGGGGGTGAGCAGGTGCCCCCGCCCTGAGGAAGGGGTGGCTCTGCCCCAAGCGTGCTGCTGCTCCCAAAGCAGCTCCGGCTGTTGCAGCGGCTGGTTGGCAGGGCTGGGAACCCATCCACCTCCACAGGTTCCTTCCTCGTGAGGGGCAGAGGTGCAGGAAGGGTTAGAGCCCGTGTGAGTTGGAGACTGGATGGAGAAACGGGGCTGGGTGGCTCCTCTTCTCCTTTAGCTCAGGGAAAATGAGGGTCTTGGGCTCCCATCTAAGGGCCATATGCCTGGGAGCAGCAGAGGCCACCTCTTCCCTTGGATACTCACCACCTCCAGCTCCTCCTCGCTGCACGGCTGACACCGAGCCAGGCTCTTCCCAGAGCATCCTCTCACCCCTCGTCCTTCCTCCAGGTGTGGCCAGGGCATCCCTGGGGTAGAAAACAACCCAGCTAACCTCTGATGCAGAAAACAACCCAGCCAGCCTCTGGTGCCGGTAACAGAGAGACCAGAAAGGGAGCAGGACATTCTGTATCCCATTCTCTGACTGCATCTCCCCACCCTGAGCCGGACCAGCTTCTCACCAGCCCCAGACTAGCACAGCTTTCCTGGGGAAACAGGCCGACAGCAAATCCCAGAGATGCCTCTTTCAGATTAGGCCACACAGAGGCGTTCCCAAACCTAAGAGAACACGACCCCTACAGAGTCTCATGTTTTGTTCGAGCTCTGGTTAGCTCAGGAGCAGCAGCACAGGTTGGGTACCAGCTCCTGTACTAAAGCTCAGATGCTCCAGAAAGGCTCTAAGCGAAGCTCCTCCTTCCCAGCTTCGCCTGCCACCGTTCCAGGTGAATCTCCTCACTGCAGGATCAGCTACAGTAAAATATGTTTTACAGCCTCAGACTGAGCACATCCACAAGTTCCACCCGCTCTCCTGGAAGAAGAAATTCAGATCAGACCCCTGCTGTGGCAATAACAGATCCAGAGAGATGGAATCCAGCTCCTTCTGGTGAATATCAGCGTGTGTATCCAGGAGGCTCGACATCGCACATAGCACGAGCCAGCAGTGCTTTGCTTATGCTTAAAAACATTCTGTCCAGCGGCTGCCAGCCTTCGAGAGGCTCTTGATGCTGAACGAGAAGAATGGCTAGCACTGAAATCTCTGGTTGCCGCAAGTATTTGAGATCTGAAAGCAGGAGGGAAGGTCTGTGCAGGAAGGGCTCTCAGGTCAGTGCCGTGAGCCTGCAGAGCCAGACACCTGAAAAACAGCCAGGCAAGTGCGATGGAGATTTGACCCCCCCCAGTAATTCAGGTCTGGGCTGGACAAGCTTGTTGCATCTGCTGGTTTCTTCAGGTGTTTTCTGTGTGACTGAGAGCAGGTAGCATTTCAGATCGTGCTCAGGTCCAGGCTGCGGAAGAGGAGGTAAGGGGTTTAGATAGGTCAGAGCATCCGTCTGTGGAAAGTACAACCCAGGTGAGCATCTGGGTCTGCCACAGGATCTGCCTTCTCATCCAGGCTCTAGCATCCAACTCCCACCTGACATGGGGCAAGACAGGTTGTCACCTCCCTGCTCTCTGCCATGTGGCCTCTCTTATCCACCAGCACCAGATCCTTCCCAGGATGTGCAGCCCTGATGTCCCCACAGAACAGCCCCCCTCACCACCACACACAGCAGCCACCCCGCTAGGAAAAGAGGCAGAGTTGGTGGATGCACAACAGCAGAAGGGTTAAAACGCAGCTCTCCACCTTTCTGCTGTTTGTTCTCCCTCCACGGTCCATGCCCAGGTCTGCCCTGTCTGTCTGCACTGCCCTGAACAGCAACACAACCACAGCAGCTCTTCCACTCCTGGGCTAATCACACCAGCACACACTCACTCACATAAACACGTGCTTAGGTGAATAATGGATTTGCTCCAAATTGTAAAGCAGCAGCTATTGTGAGCACTCCTGGCTCTATGGAAACCCTGTATTTCAAGTGTTTCCTTGCACAAATAATGACCAAGACCACATTAATAGAGCAAGCAGCAGGAACAAGCAAGGTGGGAGGAGGAGGTGCAAGGCCAGAGACCAACGAAACACGTATGTGCTTCAAAGCTCTGAAAGGCCTTGGTGCGAAGACGTCCCAGTGCAGCTCCTGTAGCAAAGCCCATCAGCATCACTCCAAGGCACACAGGAGAGGAGCACTTGTTTCTCATGTGATGCACATGGATTAAACGAAGGGACTGGGCTTGGCTGCTTGCAGGGAAGAGATGCATCAGATTTAAAAGGCCGGAAACAAACTACAACAGGGATAGGCAGAAGGTGCTCTGCAGAAATGGGTATGGAAACACTTCCACACATAATCTGCCTCTGGTCAAGAGAGCAGCAACCACTCAGGACACCATGGAGCTCCCTCTGGTTCTCACAGCTGTCACCATTCCAGGCTGCCACGACGTTCCTACTGTGGCCTCACGGAGGACAGGGAACTGCCACCAGACAGTTCCTGAAGCTTTGGGGTAAAACATCCCCCACATATAACTAGACTGCAGGCCTGGCAGGCACCACCACATCCAGGCATCACTGTACCCTGTAATTGGCGTCTCACCCTATCACTGAAGTGAGTGAGTTAAGAGTAACAATGGGAAAATCCTTTGGGATCCTACAGAATTGAGATTCCCAAAACCCATTACAGAAGCACAGTAGCACCATTTAGAGCTTACGGCCTCCTGTTCTAAGCAGAAGGACAGTGCACACAAGGTTTTCGGTTGGTTTTTTTTACACACTCACCATGTCTGCTGTGCAAAGCATGAACACTTACACCCAGGCCTGAAGATGCAAACACACAAGGTCCCACACAGCAGCAGAGTGGCCATCTAGAGACTTTGCTCTAGATCCACAGAAGCAGGCAAAGACAGCCACAAGGGTATTGTTTCCACAGGTTTATAAATCTGATAAATACAAGTATAACACCCTGCCCACCACAATGGGGCAGGGGAAAAGAGAAGGGAGTCCCAAAGGTTGCTGAGGGAGTGCCGACTTGTACTTGGCAGTTGCAGAGTACACGACAGCTGGAGATTTATGCTGATGTGTCAAACAGCTTCTCAATCATCTCCCCGACCTGGTCGACCTGGTATTTGATGTACTTCTCAGGGTTCTTGGTGAAGGGCACGTTGCCATATCTGCAAAGAAAGACAACATCCAGGTGACAAATGACTGGAATGCAAAGAGACCCACTGGGTTCTCCTCTGCCACAAATCAGCTCCACTCCAGCACGTCCCACTTGAATCTGACAGGGGATCTTGTGGGGAGCAAGTGACCTGTTACAGCTGGTCTCCTGAGGTTTGCACGAACAGCCCAGGGTGGCTCAGAGCTTTGTGCTAGCTAGAACATCTGCACTCACCCTGACCAAGGAATCAGGGTGACTGCAGACATTCACAACTAGTAGAGTTCAGCTTGGGGTTGTTTTAGTGTGCCAGGCTGAGAAGCTAAGGCAGGACAGCAGAAAAATGCCTCAGCTTGGGCTACTCTAGGGCCCAAAGACCTCAGTAAATCCAAATAAAGGAGGACAACACTAGAAGAAGTCATCACCTGTTCAAAAAGGCACCATATGTCTCTTTCACAATGTTTTTCTGTGCCCGTCGGATTTTGTCCCGTTGCTCCACGTCTGGGATTGCCCAGGCTTTCTGGATCTTGCACAGCTCCTCCAGCCCATCGTTAAAACCCTGTCCAAAGTAAAACTCAGTGAGTGTCCTTGTCTGCAATCTCACAGTTTTTTAATGAATCTGATGTTCTCCCCCTCCACTGCTGATTAGCAACAGACAGGTCTCCTCATTAGGCAGATCCTTGGTCTGCCTGTCTCAATTAACAAGGGGATGTTTTTTATGTCATTTAACACCTCCTTACCTTAAAGCGCTCCTTTATCATCTGCCTCTCCTTATCCTTCAGCTGCAAAAAGGAAGAAAAGAATTTTATTTCATGTCCAGAAACAAATTTCCAACGGCGTTTGCCCACAAGTCCCCATCCAATCTAAATAATATCCTACCTACTTGGCTTAAATCCCCTCTCTTAAAGCAGGGAAAGAAAGCTGCAGAGAGCAGCACACTCCACATTCAGCAATTGGCTTTCATCTGAAGTAGATTTAACAAGGGTAATTTTCAGCCAGAACAGACATAAAAATAGACTTTTTCATGCTTCTAGCCCTTTCTAAGGGAAGGTCTCTGTAAATCCAAAATAGAAGCATCTGCCCAGGTGAAAAATGTAAGATGGGAGGCAGAGATGAAAAGACTTGTATGAATCTGGGGCAGGGGAGATTAGAAGGCAGTGCTGCTCTCCATCTTGTCCCAGCCACAGTATTCACTCTGCAGAGCAATATTGGCATGAGATATAAAGGAGGTTTCTGGGAATTTTTGAATACGACAAAGGACAAGATGTTTCTAGCAATCTCTACCATCTCAAAACCATCCTTGTCCATCCTCTCACCTTCACTCCTGGTTGGAAGACAGGCAGGTTTCTCTCTGAGATGTACTCTGTGACCTTCAACCAACTGCATTTGAAATGAGATAGGAAAGAGGCAAAGAGAAAGGGTTACGTCTCACCAGAACATCTATGTCTTCACCCATGGCCCAAGGGCCACCCCAGACAACACACACCCCAAAACTTTCCACAGTGACCCCTTCCCAAGTTAGATTAACTGCCTGGAAACCAAAATACTTGGCTTCGGTTTTAGACAAGGTTCTGGTTTAGGCTAATCTCTACTACTGCTCCAGCAGCATCAGCTCCGAAGGAGCTCTCAAACTGACATAACTAAGGGAAGAGCAGAGGACATCGCCTGACCTGCGCTGGTAGGTCTGGATCTGCTGTTCAATGAGCTCCCGGTAAGACCTCTCAGCTGTCTTCTGTGTCACAGCTACCAACTGGATCAGCTCAGACCTGAAAGAAGAGAAAACCTGCAGCAGCACGTGAGCCAGCTGCTCCCTGGGCCTGCTAGCAGGATGGTAACATTTCAAGCCCCTAACAAGAAGATATTTTCTGCTCTTTACAACAAACAGGACCTTGAAATGCACAAACTCTGAGACAAAAGCTACTCCAAGTTACTTTTCAAAGCCGTGCCCTCAGTCCTCCCAAGATGAAAGGATTCTCTGCAACCTAAGGCCATCTCTGATGCTTTTATCTTCCACTCTCATGCAATGCGATGTTTATAACAGTGCAAAGGTTTCAAATGGGCAGTTTCAAGAATGGAAGACAGAGCAGAGATGAGACAGGCCAGCAAGCAAACACAATCAATACAGAGCCCTGCTCCAAAACCATGCTTAGAATCAGCCTGCACTTCAGGGATATCTACCTGGATACACACTTACTTTTCCAGAGATTTCAGAATGTAGTTGTAGTTGTTGTGCAGAAAAATGGCACTCAAAGCTGGGTCTTCATAAACCTTGGATTTACTAAGGAGGTTAAGCTGCAAATTGCCCAGCACTTTGCCTAAAAGAGCGAAAAAGAGAGGACTAAAAGTTTTGCACTGAAACTTCTCGTTACTGACAATCCAAAGCGAGTGCTCTGCACTGTTGCTGTGGGCCCACAGCAAAGCGAACAGCACAGCCCCAACAGCACGTACAGACAAAGGTACAATCAGTGTACTTAACAATTCTACAAGCCTTAGGCATATCTTTTCTCAGGAAGCCACCAAAGACCCACTGTGAACTAACAGCTTTGTTGCAAGCAATAATACTGTTGCCTTCTGTCCTGTCCAATTTAACAGCCTTAATCTCTCACTTTGACACTTTATCCAGCCCTCCCATCAGACTCCAGCCCAAACATGGAAGGATCACATGGAATAAGAGACACAGCCTGTGCTCTTCACCCAAGAACAAGCCAAGTGAAGGACATGCAACAGGGCAGCAATGGGTTGGTGCGAATACTCACAGATGTAGGTGCTCAGCAGCCGCCTGCTGAACTCCGAGCTGTAGCTGCTAGCTGAAGAGCTGGTCTCTGAAAAGAAAAGAGCCTTAAGCCAGTTAACATGCCACAGGGAAAGCGGGTACGGGTGGTCAGCCTGCCTCTATTCAAACAAGCCTCATCCCTGTTGCTATGGAATTAGCACAGAGCTCCCGTGGACAGAGAAATTAGCTCCTGGCTTCAGCGCTGATTATAAGCGGCTTATCCAGGGTGAGCGTTGAAGGGCTCTGCGCCCCTCAGCCCTTGTATCTGCATCAAGTGCTGAGCACCCCCGCGGAAATCTCTCCTTTTCTTCCTAGTGCTCAGAGGACATCCTCTTGATCAGCAATAGAGTTGTTAAACACATCTTCCCCGTTCTTTCCCCCACCACCCAAAAAGGGTTTGTAAGCACTAGAAATTTGCGATCAGAGAACAAATAAGCCAGAGCTGTTAACAGCAGGCACACAACAGGAATTGAAACAAGCAGAAGGGCTCTGGGAAGTTTCAGCCATCCCCATGGTTGCTGCGAGAGCCCGCTTTGCTCTGTACGAGGAACTGTGCCAGCCTGAGAGCCTGCCCGTGCAATGACTCCGGGCTGGCACATGTTCCTCTGTCTATGCATAAGAGGTGGCTTTCTGCCCTCAAGGGCTTGTGGGCATGGGTCCCACAGGACACGTGTGTGGCTATCTCCTCCTCCCCCCACCAGAGAGTTTGGCAGCCGGTCCTAGCTCGGGTGGTCCGAGTTCAGAAGCACCCCATGGGAAAGGTCTCGAGGCTCCTGTTGCTGGGAGTTGGACAATGAGGAGCCGAGCGCACACGGGATGAAGCATGACACCAGCTGGGACAATTTGCTGTCCGTGCCAAAGAGATTCAGTGCCACGGCTTTAGGCTGTTCCAGCTCATGTGGCATCCTTCATTGTCTGCTGGTGACAAGCCCTCCCTGTTCTCTCCAACCCACTGGCAAGAGTTACTTGCACTCCCCTTTTTTCCTTTTCAATTATGTGTTAATTTATTTACCACTCCTGGAGGAAAAAGAATTAACATACATCACCAGAGTCCAAGGCAATATGACCAGGTACGTGTGGGTAAGTCTGCTTACCTCTGTGATCTAAAGGAATATTGTATGTGTCCCCAAGAACTACAAAGATTAGGCAGAGCAGAGAGAAAAGGGGAGGGAGGAAAGAGAAAAAGAAACGCAAAGTGCAAAAAGACAGGTTAGAGACCACCATCCCTTTGAGAAAAAAGCAGATATTAACACAGAGCAGCCACAGCTACACAGGAGAGCAGGCAGGAGTCCCTCCAAGGCCACAAATGGAGCTGGAGATCACAGAGGAGAGGCAGAGTCTAACCAGAGTCCCAGCCTGACCACAGCTAGATGCCAAGAAGAATATTATTGCTGCTGCTGTTATATTCTGACCAGAAGATGTGGCAGAGAAGGGCAGCACAGCCTAAACTAAAGCTGACTCAGCTGGACCAGCCACCCTCACTCCAGTACAGTCAGAGGGGACCAGCCCAGTGCCAGATCTAAAGCTCAATGAGCAAGGCATCCTCCTCTCCCGATACCACAAAGCACATGAGCAATAACCACCATCCCAAGGGTACCTGGTAGGAGCAAGTATGAGAAGGTGAATGTGGAAACTCTCTGCATCCCCTGGAGTTCTCCAGATAACCAACTATGTGGTCATGGCAGATCGGAGGACAAGACAAACCACAGGGTGAAGGACAGGAGGAAAACAAGCTCACAGTGCATGTCGAGGTTTGATCTTTCTAGCGGAGACATCCAGACAATTTGGGGAAGGAACTGCATGCCCAAGCAAACCCCATGCACATACGTACCTTGCGATGCCAGCATGGCACCCGCTGTCTCCTGAAAATCCAACAATTGCTGTAGGAAAAGGATGGCCTGGAAGCAAGGGAGGGAGGTTAGGAGAAGTGATGTTGGTTACTCATATCTCTGCTATTAAGGATCATGAAGGACCACTTGTTCCTCCACACTTAAGAGCCTTCAAGGAGCAAACCACTACACTCCTTCAAGTTGCTGGGTTTTACCCACACAGTCACATCATGGCTTAGCAAGGGTAACTAGCTAATCTCTCCATGGAAGCCAGTTAATTGTCCTTCCAAAGCTAAGACAACTTAAGAAATTTCCCTACTGCCCTTTCTAAAACCATTTCAGAAGTTGTTTTTCACAAAGGATGGTTCAACTCTTCATCACATACATTACTGGTGAGCTCGTGAACTGTCCCGTCTTTTGGCATATTATATTCCTTGTCCGGATCATTCTAAGAAGACAAGAGAGAGACATAAGGTAAGCATGTAAGGAAATTAAGTCATCTACAAGACAACTGCTGCTGCAAGTGAGCTGTAGGCTTATCTATCATCCTCTCTCAACATCCTCAGACCCGGAGCTTGCAGTGCCATCTCCTGGCACTCAGAACGGTAGCTCAGAACCACAGGGGTTTGTTCAGCATGTGAGCATCAAATGTTCAGCTCACCTACCAGGCAGTGCATTCATAGTTTAACTTGAGTCCTCCAAAATTTTTGAAGCCAGCAATTTTTCTCTCTTTTTAAATAGGGTTAAATTCTGAGATTGATTTGATATCTGCAGAGGCCTGGAAGCTCACGGCAATTTATTTGTAGTGTGCCCATTAAAGGTCTTAGGCAGAGGCCTCCCATATTTGAAATCAGCACCAGGCATTTGGTATTTGCAGCTGACCATGCAAAGTGATGCAGCAAGCACAGCCCTGCTTTAGAGTCAGAAACTACGTGGCCTCATGGAAAGCAGAAAGCTAAATTGGGGGTGCTGCTCAGCAAGCCCCTCTGCCAAGCCTGCTGCTCTTGTTAAGAGAGAACATCGAGGAGAATCCTACCTTAATGTTGTCTGCAAACTCTTCCAGTGCCTTCGCACCAGTGGTCTCCATGGAAGTGATCAGCCCCGGCAGTTTGTTCTTAGTGCCTGCTGCAGTTCCCTGGAATAGTCCCATATCAGAGATCAGACAAGGAAAACAAACAGCATCTGAACTTCCATTCAGCACCTACCCTCCCTGATCCTCTAGCCCAGCATCTCATCCTCAGTTCTCCATGTGCCAGGAGAATATTTACAGCACCATCAACAATGTGTGAAATTCTGCATTCCTCAGCCAGTCAGGATGGGAAGATGTTGTGACCCTACGGGTGACCAGAACACTTCCTCTAATGCAGTACCTGATACAGGAGGTTGGTGCATCAGTCATCAGCTGGAAGCAGATGGAAAGGCCATATTTGATACCTGGAGAACCTTGTGGCATGGCCTAAGCAGGCTGTCCTCAGAGCAGCCCATCTTCCAGAATTCAGCGAGCAGAGTCTAAACTAAGCTCAACAGAGATGAAACACCATGTATACAGCAGATTAATGGAGACAGTCCACCACCAGGTCATGTCTTGAACTGAAAAGAACTGCTTGAGATGTCGAGTTGCTGCTTCACCACCACAGAAAGGAACAAGCTGCATTTGTGTCACTTCCAGTCCATGCTGGGGGGCAGAAGCTACATGTCTTTCTTCAAAGCCACTGTGACCATCCCTTTCAAAAAGTTCTCCAGACAACCCAAGCCACAGGACCCTCTCCAGTCCCATCACACTTACCTGCAAGACCTGGTCAAATTCTGGCTTCATCTGCTTGAGATGTTTAAGGATGGGGAAGATAGTGAGTACAGCCGAATAGTCGTGTCGGATGATGGCTTTTCGGGCAGCTGAGACAATATTGTCTCCCTCCATGATCAAGTTATCTAACGACTCCTGCAACAAAGCCGGAGAGTCAGAAGGAAGCAGCATGGCTTTTGCCCAGGCAGCAGAGGGGGGTCAATGCAGGACATCGTTAATTACGCTAATTTAGGTGATGGGTCATTTGTGGTACCCAGTGAGTGACTCTGAGCAAATGTTCTCCAGGGCCTGTGCAGGCCCCTGTTCCCTGCAGAGGTCCTGTAGGAAAGTCCTAGCACTGGTGGTGTGCTTGGGCACCCGCAGCAGGTGGTAGCATCCACATCCCCACAATGAAGAGGAAGGGAAAAAGACCTTGTGTGTACCTTTTACAAAAGAAGCCAAGCAGAGAGGCTCAACTGACCTGGATGAGAGAATCAAAGGTCTTCTTCTGGTGGTGCTCCGGGACGATTTCTGTAAGGAGCTGGTATTCGCTCTGGGCCAGTTTGACAAAGGCACTAACGCAGTGAATGTATGCATCGATCTCGATGTCGAAGACGTCATCCCTCCCTGTAAGGGCAAGGTGGCTTTAACAGAGAACAAAATTCACACTGAGCTTCCAGCAGCTCTGCTCACTCCAAGGCCTTGGTTTAAACAAGGAGCACAAGGTTCCTCTGGAAAAGGTGATTCTGGCTTTACACCCATCCTTGTGTGAGAACAAGAGTCATCTTCTCACCAAACCTGTCCCCTGGGTTTGTGCACGGGAAGCTCTGCATACCCTGCAGGAGGGAACGTCAACTGCAGCTCAGGAAACGGGCTCTTTCAGCTCTTTCCAGCCTCCTGACAGAAGGCAAGTTTGGGATGCAGGCTAAATTTAATCAAGGGCTTGAACACAGAGTACTAAACTCAGGAAAGTCTGAGGTGAATTATTCAACATCTCTGCTTGTATTTTTAGAATTCCTTATCTCCATCTGCCATGCAGATGAAGAACAGTCATTTTGCATCAACCTTTCTGGAAAATCAAGGCTGTCCTGGCAGGCAGTGCCTTCCCACAGGCAGAAAAAGAAGATAAAAAACAGGTAGATGAACATTTAAATCCTGCGAAGCAGGAATATCAACACAGCTAGGTGAGCTATCTGCCACACAACGCTGCATCTAAACACAAATACCGGAGTTGTAGCATATGAATATCTCAAAGATCCAGCAAAGAACCTACGTGGTAGGCCTGAGAAGTGCTGGTGTGATACAAGGGCCCACAGCAACTCATGCCAACCAGCGGCTGGATGCGTCAGCAGGACAGACACAAACAGATTCACACCATCCTGCATTACTCAGATCCCTGTAGTAACTACTACAAGACAGCACGATTACACACAGACCTGCTCTAAGCTACAGGCTGCTGCTGCTTCCCTCCTCCCAGCAACAGCTGCAACTTCGGATGGAGAAAGAACCAATTCTTCCCTACACTGACAGGTCCCCCCTCAGGTTGATCTTGTAAAGGTTATGGTCAGCAGGGGACAGACAAACGTGACGTGGTTTTACAGACTGCCTACGGTGGACAGTGACCCACTGTATCGCATGCTGCACGTGATCCCTTCCCTGTTTGCTTCGCTTCAGCACCAAACAAGCCAGTAGCTTCCTATAGGGAAGTGTCCCTCAGCAAGGTGGCCACTAGTCATTGCTTGGACAAAGTTGGGGTTCCCTGTTTGAGGGCTTGGGGTGTGTGTGATTAGTAGGAGTGAATTCTACTGAGAAGAGCCAGAGCTTCATAGCCAGAGAAGGCCAATGCTCCAGGACTGCCCACGCAGATGAACAGCCGCTGGCTACAACACTACTGTGACACATGCTGAAAAGAAGGGATGTTAGCCAGCTTGTTATGAAGTGACAACATGGTACTTACCCGCAGCCGGCCCATGCTTGTCGCTCAGGGTATCGGAAAGGTGTTTAACTCGTAAGTCATGCTCATGACCTAGTGAGATGTCAGCCGGCACAAACAGAAGGCGCAATTTATCCAGGGCGGTTACAGCATGGATGCTCACACTGGCTGGAAGCTGCTTCAAGCTTGGCTTATTTGATCTGATGGACACTTTTTTCCCTAGACAGTCCCAGGAATGCTACCTGACCAAATCCCTTTATTGGGTATGTAGCAGTAGCAACCCTTTGAAACCTGATGAGAAGTGCGAGTTAAGTCATTTGTTGGGCCACAGGAGTCCCTTGAACCTCTTGCCATAACTTCTGAATGGGACAGCAGGCACTAGAAGTCTAATTCGTATGCACAGCCATTACAAATCCAAACTCAAAGCTTATCTCCTGTTCAGCACTGGGAATTTTTTTCCCCCCAAATGAGTGATTTAGTCACCATCTGGGATTTAGCAGACTACAATGCAAGTGCTGAAGAGATCTACTTTGGAAGCCTACATAGGAGGAGACAGAAAGGTCTTACAGATGCTTTGAAGCATGTGACCTCTTCTCCCTTATCTGGCACAACCTCTATGAGCAGAGGAGAGCAGATTATGGAAGATGACCATTTAGGTAGGTCTCCACGGACAAAATGTTCTGGCACGATGCACTGAGCTAGCTGTGGTCTGACACTTCAGCATCAGGTTTGGAAAGGTCACTAGGAAACTGAGTATCTCAAAATCCAGGCAAAGAGAAAAGAGAACAGAAACGCCACAAGCAGACGTCATCAGAGCAGAGCTTCCATTAGCCAGGTGGCTATGGTGGGTCAGCCGCTTGGAAGTAACATTGCCCTCCACCTGTACTCATGTTTATGGAGACTTGGAAATTCAGACACGAAATTCAGAGAAGTAATTTAGCCCTCCAGGTTCTCCTTGGTTCCCCAAGGACAGCTGTACCTATCCATTGCTGTCCACCAAGCACTAGGCTAATGGAAGTCCCACCTGGAAAAGCAAGGCTGATACACAGAGAAACTGAAGGGTGAAGTAGCTAGAGCTGTGATTACCTTCCATAGGAATGAGGTTAGAGGCCCCCTTTTTCCCATCTAGACCATGCTGAGAGTACTGTTTCAGAAGGTTCTGAGCCTTACGGATCGTGCCTGTCACCAGAGCCAGAGAGAAGAGACAAGAAGACCTAGAAAATGAGTGAAAGAAAACAAACCCAGTGCGATGGAGATTTGACAGCAAGCCACCTGGGCCCAGCAAGAGGATGCTGGGCACCCATGAGCATGCTCAGTGCAGGAACATGAACCCCAAACTCATGTCCAAGTGTGTGGATACAAGGGCATTTCCAGGCTGTTTCCAGGCTTTGGTGGGTGGAGGGTAGGAATTCCAGCCATGGTTACAGAATCAGAGAGTGCTCAAATCAGTTTGGTGAGGTGGGATGGCTGGGTGAGAAAATACGATCAGAGGAGGGAAGCAACAAAGCACCCTCCCGTGTAAGGGTTTTATTTAAACTGGTACTCCGCATCCAAGCATACCAGGTTTGTTGTGTCCCTCAGGTGCGGGAGCAGGGCTTTGCAGTACGGACAACTTCTGTCCGGCAGCACACTCCCTGCTCCCCAGGGCCACAATCGCAGCCGCTCAGTTAGAGCTGCAGAAAGAGGTGTCCTTCCCAGGGGTATTTTCTGAGCATGCTCAATATAGACCCATCGGAAGCCCCACAGCCAAGCCGAGGAATGATCTCTGGCGTTACAGGAAGCAATAAAAGGGTGACAACCTCTGGGCTCGAGAGAGCAATCGCAGCAGCAATTCCCATCACAGGAATCATAGAATAATAGATGCTGCCCACCCATGCCTAACTCGTATTAAGTCACCCTAATCCCCAAGACATTTCTCTTCTAAGGAACTGCAAATCAATTAAAACCATGGAAAAAAAAATAACACTGGGTTAAAAGATTTATACTTAACACACACAAAAAACAGACAGAAGGGAACAAAAGCCAACGCTGGATATACAGCTAGAAAGCACAAAACAAAGCATTAATGTGACAACTGGAGACTAAGCACTGTTTCCACATTAAAAGGTTAGTCGTCATGCAACAAACTACAATTATCACAATCACATGGACACCCTCTCACAGCAGAATTTTGCAGTTGCCTGCGCAACAGGGAACAAAGTTTTGGGAAGGTAGAAAGACTTTCTACAGGAGACCCAGATGAAACCAGTAAATGAAGAGGGATCCAAGAAATAAAAACGCTGCTGCCAAAATTAAGAATTGTTCTTCTGCTTTAAAGTAATAAATACTTCAAGCACGTAGAAAATCTCTACTTCTACCAGTGACTGGGAGCCACAGCACAGCCTGGAAATGAGCGTGGGCTGCCCAAATGCTGAGGACTGTGATCCTGATGGGAAACCCACACACTGCTGTGCAACAGCACCCCGGGGCGCAGGATGGCTTCATCCAGTAAAGAGATATATGGCAGGGGGAAGGAGACTTCACGTCCCCCAGACAGGGCATCTCTAATGGGGAAAAACAAGTAGAGCAAAGTTCCTACTGAATTACCAAGCTGCCTTAACCTGGTGCACTCGCTAATTAACAGAACATGGTTCCTACAGTGTCATGTTTCACTGGTAGCGTTTTTCTTCTACCAGTTCAGAGTGTTCTTAACCACTTAGTAAAGAAAAACAAAACCAAAACCACTTCCATAAAACACTCTCCTAGCAGGGAAAACTCCCCTCTAGACCCACACCAGGGAGGTGGGAAGACTAAACACTCTTGCTGCGCTGATGCATTTGATTGTAGCTTTTGCCACATGATCAAATGAGAGGGCTCTGCCACTTCTTCCAGGCTTCCCAATGCTCTTCACACTCCACACTTCCACTTTATTCTTGGCTACTTTCAGAAATCTTAAGAGTTCGAGCACAATAGTAAGTTCCTCTGAGCAAGCAAGGTGTAGCAAGTTCTGGAGATGCACTGAGCTATTTCTTCCTGCTCTCACCATGGCCCAGCTGCTGCAGAGCAGCTCAACCCAGGTACTGTTCTTCTACCAGTTCTTTCATCTTTCCCACTTGTTTTCAAGCATCCAGGGGAAGGAAAAAGAAAAAATAAAGAATAAAAAAAAAAAAAAAAAAGGGTAAATGGCTGTTAAAACCAAGCAGACAGTAGAACTGCTGCTGCTGTCAATAGGATCTCACTTCACAGCTACGTGGTGCGTGTCTCCACAGCCCACCCTGACAGTTGCTTCTCAGATGAGAGCAAAAACCACCTCTGCTGCGTTTTATTTGCGTAAGCACAATTACCTGTGTTTACGCTGACACACACCGAGCGTTCACAGGCATCACTCCAGTGCTGCTGTATCCCCCCTACTTAGCATTGCAATTAGGCTTTAATGGATTCCAGTGGAAGCCAAATGCTTTTGTTCCATGATTGTTTTCCCCTGTTAGGCAGCTCGCAAACCAAATGGGATGGCATTTCAGCTACTAATGAAATCATCACATTCAAGCCAGGCAGTGATCAATATGAGAAGTGGGAAGCAGGAACAGGTTCTTTATTCTGCCACACACAGACTCCAGATCCTGCCTTCAGGTAGCACCTCAGGGCTAGGAAAACTGGAAAAGGGCTTGAAAAGAACCTCCAAACCCCCTCCAAAGTCAAAAATCACCTGAAACATTTGCTCCTGTGGCCCAGTTATTAAATTAAGTAGCTTTTGGGCATGTATGAGGCACAGTTTTCCAATTCTACATTGTGCTCCTGTTTCGCTATTCCATTAGGTAGTTTTCTAACCATGCAGAAGGCCAACGCATCCTCTTTTCTGAAGCACCAGCTGCTGGAGTCCATACAAAACTGGCTAAAACTCCCTGACTTTTGCTTGTAGGCAGCCAGGCCGGGTGCCCCACCAGCATCTTCTGGCCCTGTCCTCCCCTGGCAATGCAGAGCTGCTGAGCTACCTGCTGCTCTCAAGCCAACAGAAGTGCGCTGGGTCTACAGGCATCACAAAGAAGCGATTACCTTAATATTTTATATGCATTTGTTTGCAGCAGGCTGATTTGGGAACCCGAATACACTTGCCTGCTGAGACAGACTGCTGACATTTCAAACAGAAAACTACTAGGAAAAAAAAAAGCCCACAGAGCACTTCATCAGTGCAACTTGACTTGGCAAGTTTCAGTTAAGAGAAGACAACTCTGCATCTCCATCAGCCAGACTGTCAACTGCATGTTGTAACAACGTGAGATGGTACAGAGTACACCAACAAATGAAACAATAACAGAGAGATGAAGACCCTCTGAAACAATATGTAGAGATGTATTAATAGTATGGTCTCCAAAATCCAACGTAGCACTGGGAGAGAGGGGGGTCTCTGCCTTGTTACCCTGTCCCTAATGCCTCACCTTCCCTTTAGCTATAGCCTCTCTTGCTCTTTACTTTGTGGATAAACAGGACATAGCACATCAGATGTAGTTTGTTATTTATCCCTTGCAACAGGTTAAAGTGTGCATTGGGGTGTGCGCTGGGATATTCTTCCTTAAGGACTAAGGAAATCAACTCACTTGTGGGAACAATAAGAAAACCCTGGGTCTGAAACACCTTTGGTGGGACTTGACTTTACTTACCGAAGCAATAGCACAGAAGAAGAAAAAAAACAAAACAAAACAACTTTGTCCATAATTGAACAAAAGCTAAAATCAGGGGAATCGAACACTGAGATGAATATTACTACTGTGTCAGAAGGTGTTAGACCTCTACTTCATGAGCTGTCCTTGAAAGCTGATAGAACTGCAGAAAAAACAGTGAATCTCTGCTCAAAGACTATTTTTCCCATATTTAATTTCACTTTAGTACAATTTAGTAGCC
Source organism: Pampusana beccarii (assembly GCA_013399365.1). NCBI lineage: Eukaryota > Metazoa > Chordata > Aves > Columbiformes > Columbidae > Pampusana > Pampusana beccarii. Next base: position 1,096,609 of record VWYH01007034.1, on the reverse strand, counting down.
GAAGAGATGGCCGGTGTATGAGGTTTAACCATCCCCATTCTTCAAGAGCTACAGTCTGGTTCTCTGTACTTGTTCACAGAAGACTGGAGACAAACTAGCCACTATTTTTTCTTGAGATTAACAATACCTCAATAGATGATTTGAAATGCTCTTTCCTTCACACGCTGTCAGCTCTAAGTGCATTCAGACTGTGCTCTGTGCTTCTACCTGGCCCATCTCACAAACTCCAGCTGAACTGGACAAAAAGAGGCAAAATCTTCTGGCAAATCTACAGCAGAGACATTCATCGTGACAAGTAATTTTGGATGCTCAAATGTATCCATTTTGTAGGATCCCATTTGTAAGGAACAAATGCTTGAGGGCTCCTTTCTCTACTCTCTATGTGAGCATCCAAGATCTGAGACACTGTAAAGAAATCCTAGAGATTTTTTTAAAATCTACCTTTGTCCCTGAGTAGTTACTTACAGCACAGGGAAGATGTTTCCATTTGCCAGGCTGCTCAGAAACATTTTCCAACCATGCTGACTTCACAGCAACCAAAACCCAGGGATCTTTTCAGTATCAAGTGACAACTGGGAACTGTGGACCAGATTTGAAGCATCCACAATCCGAGTTGCTCATGGCTCAGCTACAGATCCCCACCTGGCATCTTTCCAGTAGATAAAAAATAAAAATAAAAAAAAATTACCTATTGTAATCATGCTCTTGGGCAGGAGCCACTGTTCAGGAGCTGAACAAAAGTGACTGCCGTCATGCTTAGGAGCAATTTTTAAACACTGTTTTTCTGCCATCTGCAGCATAGCTAGTGCTCCTGTGCAGGATGATACTGTCCTCTACATGTCTCCCAACACTGGGGGCAAATTATTATGCAAGTAACTACCTGCCAAACTCCAGAGGAAAGCCAAATGTGAGGTGAGACATCTCCTTGTCAGGGGAAAACCCACTGAAATGCAGAGAGTGACAGCACTCACCAACTGCAACTTGTGTATCAGCTCTCAGGAACAGTTCCAGGGCACAGTAGAGATGGCACAGATTGATTTTAAAAGACCAGAGGGGTGATCTCTGGATGTCACAGCCTTCTCCAGGCAGTTCTCCCTCTCCAAATATCCCAGGCACACCCTCTGCTTTAGCAAGAAGAGGCCCAGCAAAGCCTCTCCACACACAGAAGTGAAGAGAGAGAGCGAGCACCAGGGCCAGCACACGCACACATAGACGCACATTACCTGGGATGAGGACTGCATTCACATCGGGGTTATAAAAATAAACACAACAGAATTAAAATGGGTATTTATTTTCCTCCCTTTGCCCATCCCATTCATTCCCTGTCCCTACCCACATTTCTTACTATTTTCCTGAACCCAGTAAGAATATTTGGACAAAACACACACAAAATAATACTAGGGTAGGAGAGTATTTGTCAGGCAAATACACAGAAATACAAACTTTTCTAACTTCCATCACTATTACAGAAGAGACAACAGCGTGCTGTGACAGAGAGGTACATTGCTGTGCTCTCCTGGCTGTGCTCCCACTAGATGGCACATTTCAGAGACAGGAACTCCAGTTCTGCGCTCCAGTACACTGGAGCGACCAGCCTGACCAGCTACGGAAAGTGCAGCAAAACTCCATTATGAGGAGAGGTGGAATAACCCACCACTCACATTCACAACTCTTCCAGAGATAGATCAAGGCAACAGCTTTAACAGTCCTTCCAAAATTCAGAAAATTTCAGATGTCATTTCTGAAGGCACCTACCTAGTCCCCATCTCAGCCCCCGATGAGTTGCTTATATCCTAGCACAAGAATTTATTGATAACTAATGATTAAAGTGATGTGTTTTATCAGATCTGAGTTTTCGATCTTGCTGTGGCACAGGCTATATTCCATATTCCAAGGCTGAGGACAGGTGTTCTCAGATCATATCCTTTTACAGCCCTCTCAGGTCTCTTTTTACTTCCCTCCTTTGTTAAGGCAACAGCCTTTTCTCTCCCGGTACACAAGACCCTTCTCCTCCCTTCACAGAACCCAGAGAATAGACCTGATGACTCGACAAAGGGAGACAGAAAATGTCTGTACTCTCATTGCTGAATTCAGGGCACAGAAGAAGTGCTTATCTCTGAAATCACACCCCTGCTCCTGTCCTAAAAGCACATTTTAGACCCAGAGGCTACCTCAGCAGTGAGAAGGCTGCAGATAGGCATTCAATACCCAGACAAGAGGATGGACAAGACAGAGATCCCCCTTTCAGGGACTCACCTGGTCTCTTGATTGGCTTTTTGGTGGGGGTGTCCTTCCTCTTGTTCTGAATGGCAGGGGAATAGGGCACCCCCGAGGAGGAGCTGCTCTTACGGAAATGGTCTTTCAGACCTTTGATGGAGCGGTCGAGCTGGACTGAGCGGATTTGGAAGTAAACAGTCATGAAATCTAAGGAGACAAAGTAGAAGTTGTAAGATTGTAAGCAAAATGTGAACACTAAATGGTTAAATAAACCTTTCCTGAAACACTCTGTGCCCCTAAGGGGACTTAGTACTGTAGATGTAGGACTCCAAGTAGGTGGTTTTCTCTCCCAGAGCCTCTCCTATTTTCTCCAAAAACCTTTTCTTCCTTCCCCTGAAGTATTCATCCCATCCCTTCCATTAAGTGGATTAAATTAAGTCTGTGCACCACCACCAAGAGTACATCAGTTGCAGAACTGATGGGAGACATTTAACATTTCAAGTGCTCAGTTTCTTCATGAGATACTTTATACAATTCTCTGGAATCAGGGCACTGAGGAACTAAATGAGGTGTCCATCATTTGAAAGCAAATAAAACTGGCTAAACAAATATGCTATATAAGCTTGAGCTGCCTTTGATCATGGCAAAATTCTTAAGGAGCTTTCAAAGACGTTCGTCGTGCTTGGTAAGCACAGTAATCCCCACTCAGAAGCCAATCATTGAGGTGGGGGATGATTCCAGGAGCTGTATGTGAAAGTACAGGTTTCCTGTAACAAGTCAGCAAAGTCATTCACTCTCAAAGGAAAAGTTAAGGGTTATATACAGCTAATAAAAGTTATATAGAGTATAAAGCTACAGGCAGATGTTGATGCTGCAGAGCAGAGACACATACTGACTGAAGAAAGTTTTCTGTGTTGCTTTCCCCACAGCAGCACCTGAGCAGGGGCTTCACAGAGGAAGCAGTCTGATCTACAAGCCAGGCTGTGCAGTGCTACACAACCCCCAACAGCCTGCTTTTGCTCTCAGCCACGTGTGAGCTGCAGTTGGAGAGCGCTCACCTAATATAAAACATCAAGGAAACAACACCCAGCACTACAAACCTTGATTCCTGCCGTTTTCCACCAGCCAGCCAGAAATGCGGATGACGTCGTGCAGGACACTCTCTGGGAGATGCTCCAGAGACATCTCCTCCTGCGTCTCCATTTCATCGTCCCCGCTGATCAGGTCCAGGATGAGGATGGGTGGGACCGGCTTGGTGTGTCGTGTCATCAAGCTGCGAAACTCAGATTCCAGAGACTCCTTGCCCCTCTCAAAGAGGGATTTCTGGCACAAAACAGCAGAAGGACAGAAGAAGCACAGGGCTTCTGTAATCAGCCACGAGTATTTCTGGATAAGAACATACTTTCTGAAGTGTTTCTAACCACTGTCAAGTGGTTTGTGCTTCAAGCTCCAACAATGCCTGTAACTAAGAGACTTTTAAAGTGAATTAAATTAAAAAAAAAGCTTAGGAGTTGCTCAGTTTTCAAGTGGGATTTAAACAGATCTCCCACTCTGCTCAAGCAGTTGAAGGGTTGACAAGAGCTTATCAGGAGGAGGTTAAATCAGCTCCACCACACGTGCAAGATATGCTTTCAGGAGTGCAATGCATAAAGAGAGCAAAACACCACGAGCAGAAATGCTGCTGAGTACAGACCTAAACAGAAGCCAAAACAATTGTTTCTTCAGCTGTGCCCACACACCTTTTTAACCAGGCAGCAAGCCCATCAGCTTCACACAACCAGAGGAGAAGCAGCAGTGCTGCGTCTGTCCCTGTCTCACCCACGCCAGGTTCCAGACCCACAACCTACCACACGGTTTAACTCTGGGCTGTCCGGACTGTTGTCCTGGAAGTATTCCACCGCCTTCTGGATTTTGTCCATGCAATTCAAGTATTCCTCCAGCCTCCCAGTGGGGCTGAAAATAAAACCAAAAATAAAAAGTAGTGCCCCAAGAAGAAAGAAGGTACCAAGAAAGCACCAGACCAAACTCAGAATAAAAACAGCAAATAAAAGTTCAGTTCCCTTTTCTTCAACTAGGAGGGGATCACGGGACTCCCTTTTGCCTGCACTCAGTGCCACAGTAGAACACCCAATCCACACAGCAGGTGCACAAATACCCATGATTGAGCAGCACACAACTTGCCTTCCTCTCCCAGTCAGCCCCTAATGGGAAGGCAGAAGAAGCTGCACATCCCACCCCAGACAAGGGCCACCCCAACACTCTCCCACAGACTGAAAGCAGGTTCCAGAACAGTTCCGATTCATCCTGGATGTAGCGACATCAACAAGGCAGGAAAAACGTTTGGGAAAAGGGTGGAGGAAACAAAAGAAGCCACCAGTGCTCACAAGATTCATATGGCAGCACATCTGCAAAACCTGGAAGAGACGCCAGAGCAGAGTTTGAGAAGACTTTGCCCTCTGGGGGTTGCTGAAGGTCAAGTCAGGAGCTTTACTGTGGAGCAACAGTGGGCAAAGTGTGGGAAGGGTACAAGGAACATTATGATGAGCATGTGGAGTCAGCTCCCCTGCCTCTGTCCCAAAGACCAACAGGATGAAGATCCTCAGCAAGATCCAGCTGCTCAACTCACCCTTCCTTTATGATCTTCTCTGTATCCTTAGCCACATGGTAGTAACTGATGACGTGATCCAAGCAGGACAACGTCTTCTCCACATTCTCCTGCAAGCGCTGCAGGTTCTCTGTCTGTTTGTGCACAGGGATGATGGAGTTCTCCAGCTTCATCAAACGACTTTCAAAGGAGGAGAGGATAGAAACCTACATGCCAAGAGAGAAACGGAGCTGAGGACATCTTTCCACATGGATCCACACAGTAGGGGAGTAGTTAGAGCAGGGCAACCGGGGACCTTCAGGTCCCAGCTTCTCTTTTTGGACTCTGCTAATAACTTGCCATGGTTCCTTAGGCGGGTTGTTTAATCCCTCTATGTCCTAATTTCTATTAGTAATCACAAAACAGACCACCTGCCATACAGAGATAAGCCAAACTTGAATTAAAGGTTTGTAAAGTGTGAAAATAATGTTCCAAGCAGTACTAAGGAGGACCAAAATGCTATTTGACAGCAAAAAACCCAAATCCTCAGGAACTGCCTGGAGGTGCCCTAGATAAAAAGAGCAACAAAAGCATAAACCAGCAGCCACTTTACTCCGTATCACTAGGACCCACACGAGATGCACAACACGAAGGCACAGGACCCGTATAGTGTGAACCTTCTTTTCCATCATAGACATTTAGTTTTTTAAAGGGACTGTCACATTGCTTCTGAAAGGTAGAAAATCTTAGTAATCTCATAAAGGGCACCTTAATGTCATATTTTCTAGGCCAAAATGAAATTCTTTCAAGACTCACTCTCATGTTTTCCACACTTCTCTGGGGTGCCTATGACATTCTTAAAGCACTGAGGCTCAAACTGGACACAGTACACCAGCTGAGGGCTTACGAGCAATTAGAACACAATAACTGCTTTCTACATCTTAAACAGAACACTCCCAAAACAAAACTCCAAACCAGACCTGACTTCATGAAGCAACAACTTGACGCTGTTGCACAAACTAGTCTGGGGTCTATTAATACCTCTTCCCATGAGAGAGGACAGGTTGTAAAGAGACAAGCCCAACAGATCATTTGAGTCCTTACCTCCCCACATGAGAAATTTAGTAAAATTCATCAATTTTCTACTTTGCCCACCCACTGAAGTGTAAAACACAGATGCAGAGCAAGCAGTTCATTACTCCGCATTCCTCAGGTAGGCAGAATGACAGCCTTGAAAACAGATTCTCCCACAAAAAGAGTAAACCCAGGCCCAACATCAGGGCTGAACTTCAAGGACCACCTTACCATGTTCTTTGTAAGCTGGTCACTCTTCTCGAGGCTCTCTTTGATGAAAGACAGAGTTTCTTCTTCCTGCCAGTAGGATGAAAACATAGTCTGCAATTCTGAAGAGTAAACATTTAAGTCACTAAACATTACAGGCAGGTTTTTACATGTCCTGCTAAACACTGCAGCAAACCATGTTTGGTCTGATGCTGAGGCCATGTTTTAATAAGCCACCTCTTAGCAGAAATCACAGCAATTGGCCCAAGGCGAGAAGTACATAATGCAATGACTGAGATTTTTATGGATTACTCTGGTACCCCAAGCCCATGAGCCTTAGCACACTCAAGTCACAGCACAGTATAATATTAACACTTTTACCACAGGGACACACTGGCTCAGATCACGTTTCCCCACCGTAACACCAGTGTCACACAAGCACCATCCCACCAACAGCCATGAACAGAAGTGACTAACACAAAGCGACCACCAAGGCCCGTTTTTAAGTCACCAAAGCCTGGAGATGGAGGGGGAACAGCAGCCTGCTGCTCACGGGAGCCCCCAAAACCCACCAGGCCGCAGAGGGGGAAACAGAGAGCAGAGACACCCTTTGACGCTGAAAACCAGAGCCCTGCGGCCTGAAAGGTACCCAGAGGTGCTGCCAGAGCCGGAGCGGGGTGACCAGGCCCTCAGAGCATCCCGGGCCGCTCCCGGGGCCGGTGGGGACGGCAGCTCCCGGCCCCGTCTCCGAGGCAACGAGCGGGGCCTGCGGGCCCCGGCCGTGCCTGCAGCGAGTTTCCAGCCCAGCCACACCTGCTTGAGCTTGTCCTCGATCTCCCTCCTGCGGGCCGACACCTCTTCGGTGGGAATCATCCTGCCGCGGGGCGCCGGAGCCGCGCTCCGCCGCTCAGTCCCGCTGCGAATAACGCCTCCCGCCCCCCGTCACCGCCGCGGCGCCATCTTGGGAGCGGCAGGACACATGGCGCATGCGCAGCCGGACAGGCGGCCATTCAGGGAGTGGCAGGACACGCTGCGCATGCGCACCGGACCGGCAGCCCATTCAGGGAGTGGCGTCCGCTCAAGTAGGGGCCGGGTGGGCGCGGGCCGGGAGGCGCATGCGCTGTTGGCACCCGCGAGAGCTGCGCGGGCACAGCGGCTGTGGTGGCGGCCATGTTGGGAGCGGGTTGGCGGTTCCCAGTGTAGCAGCTGATCTCCCTCAGGGCAGGGTGGGCTCCACAAGCCGGATATCCCCGGCACGGCCTAGGCGGGAGCAACCACCCCAGTCCCAATGTCAGCGACGTCCCCACCTGTCCTGAGGGGTTGTCAAAGCCACCCAGCTTTCCCCCTTGCCGAGCTGCTGGGGCAGCCGTGTCCAGGCTGCGCACCTTGGGAGAGAAACAAGGTGTGGAGGAAGATTACAGGGTTTTAAGCCCAAGGAAATGAAATAAAATAGACTTGAATATGAATTATGGGAATGTAGGCATTTGCAGGAATGCAAGTCACTCTGCCTCTGTTCTGCATCCACTTTCTAGAAAGAAAGGCGACACCACAGGGAATCATGGAATCACAGAATGGTGTGGGTTGAAGGGACCTTCCCAGCTCCCCCAGTGCCCCCCCTGCCATGACAGGGACATCTTCACCAGCTCAGGTTGCTCAGAGCCCCGTCCAGCCTGGCCTGGGATGTCTCCAGGGATGGTTCATCCACCACCTCTCTGCCCAACCTGGGCCAGGCTCTCACCACCCTCAGTGTAAAAAATTTCTTCCTCATGTCCAGCCTGAATCTCGCCTCCTTCAGTTTAAAACCATCACCTCTTGTCCTATCACAACAGACTAAAAAGTCTGTCCCCATCTTTCTTATTGGCCACTTTTTCACGCTGAAAGGAAGCCACTCTCTTCTTCCTGCAGCGGCAGTGGGGATGGCTGAGTTTATCACGCACTAGGACGGTTATGGGGCTCCACGCCCCCATAAACCGCAACCAGCCTGGAGCAGGGAGCTGCTTTTATCAGCACAGACAGTCCCAGCCTCCAGCCGTCTCGTCCCGCTCCAAGGCAACTCTCCTGCTGTGCAAAGGGATCGGCGCGTTCCCATCCATCTTACCCTTGTCAAACCACCCCGGGCTCTGGAAAGGAGCTGAAACAGCCCCAAAGGGCCTCTTTTGTTCGACAACTTCAGCGCGTTTCACAATCCACCTTATCACGCAGCAAACAGCCGTGCCTGGGCTCTGGCTGCGGCGATATATAGCCAGGGCACTGTGTTTTCTGTGTGTGACATTACCCATCCGTGGCTGCCAGCCTGTGTTTTATGGGGACATCTGCTAGAAACGATCTTGTCCCATGGGTATAAGAGAAGATCCCTTTCCAGGGTCAGCGCCCAGAGCTTCTTGTGCTTTTCCCCACTGGGCTGGTCTGATTGGGAAGGGTTTTTTATCCTGTTCAGCAGAGCCACCATTTTTTTTTTTTTAATAGCAATCAATGCTCTTTCTGCTAACACTCACCCCCTCATTTAAAGGGCAGCCAGATCCAAAAGGAAATCTCCCCTTGCTGAGCCTGGGGAACAGTTGCATGTGCTCCCCTGAATAGTGCTTTATATTTCCTGAAAAGTCAATGAAAAAACTTCCTCAGCCCCTCATGGGGTGACTGAGCCCTCAGAGCAAGCAGGGAAGCTGGGATAGAGGCACCCAGCCCATATCCCAGCTGCCAGGTGAGGTATAAAGGGCGAAAAAAACGTTCAGAATGTCGGTTTGCCAATAAATAATGTAAAAACTGCCGGAGTCTGTGCAAACATGAGATGCAGCGCCACATCCAAGGCAAGGCAGCAGGAAAAAGCTGTCTTGCTGGTCAAATGCAAAGACTCAAAGCAGCTGGGGTTATTTCTGGCAAACCGCAAAAGAAAGAGTAGAAGCGCTGCAGCTTGAACGTGTGTTAAAACACGGGGCTAAATAGTGCAAAGCACGCCCGGGAGCTCCAGGCTGTAATACCCCCCAGCTCACTGCTGGCTGTTCCTCCAGTGGTGGGTGCAGCCGGTGGAACAGCAATTCCGAGACAACCCTTGTCTCGCCGCCTTCCCGCCGGTCACCGCGGCCGTGCCGCTCTTCCCGCCTCGCGAACCGCCAGCGTCAGGGTCCCCGCGGGCCCCGAGGAGCCGCTTTCTGCGCCGGCGGATGAAAGGAGGACGCGGTGACTCAGCAGCGTGCAGGAATGCTGAGTCGCACTTTGCTTCTCCCTCCGTGAGGCAGAACGGGGAGAAAAAAGCCCCTTTTTCTCCTTTGGAAAAGGAATTTTCATCCAGGTGGACGCGCTCACTGTCAGCGTGGGCACTGGAGAAAAACACAGCCAATGTGGCTGAACAAGGGTTGCATCCTCAGTGCGATGTTCAGACAGGGCTTTGCTGCACTAATGGGTCCCTTTTGCAGCATTTGCCAGGCAAAGCTGGATCCAGCGCTCCGAAACTCAAGATGTGGGATCAGATCGGAGCTGGGCACCTTTGGGGTGTTGGATGTGGGGTCTGAACAACATCACAGCCCTGTTGTTCAGCAACAGGAGTTTTTGCCACCACAGGCATGAGGAAGTGGCTCATGCTTGTAGGGACGTGACAGTCACTTCTCTCTAGGGACAAGGTGTTCAGGGCGTTGGTTGCCCAAAATGCTGCAGGAAAGAGAATCGGCCTGATTTGCAGGTGGGGAAACTGAGGCAGAGAGGGGCTCTGCTTTCCCTGCTCGGGGCTTGACTCCAAGTCACTGAAAAGACCCAGATTTCCCCCAAATCTGCATTTCAACTGGCTGCCTTAGTGGTGGTGGAGGTCATTGCACGAAAGGTGTAATCTTGACAAGATTCGGATGAATTCAATTAATAATAGTTCTCAAAGCAGGGACTTTCTGTCCCCTACATTGTGACTCGGTACTGCTCACCCCAGGAGCAGTTCCTTCTTAAAAAAGTAGTCACTTTATTGCAAAAAATGAATTATGCCTGTCCTTGCCTCCCACCGGTGGGGTTAATCCTGTTCCTGCATGGAGGGGACAGCAGGGATGTGATGGGGCAGCGGCGCTCCCCACGCCACGGGAGCCGTCTGCGAGGCGGCGAGGGCGAAACAAGATTAATACAACCAGGAGCCTCCGACGGGGCTTTGCATTTGATGTGGGAGAGGAGAGAGATCAAGAGTATGGAGGGGCCAGGATTAACATAAAATTACAAAACTTTCATTATGGGCTGAAGGGCCGTCCCGGGCTGCGTGCCCCTGCGGCATGACCCGGGCTGTGACAACGCGTGGGAACACCGTCGCTGGTGGCACTGCCCTCGCCTCCTCCCCAGCTGCAGCCTATTCTCTCTCCCCTTGGGTCAGTCGGATAGAAAAAGGCGATTAATCTTCAGCCAGATTAATCTCCAGCCAGAAAAACCAGGAACTCTGAGCTGGCTTAGAAGTCCCCAACTTTCCCTTCCAGGTGGGGTAAAAAGGGGAGAGTCCCCAAAAGAGGGAGTCAGCGTGCAGGGACAGCACGGGGTGCACACAGGTGCTACCGTGCCGTGAACTTGAAGGAATGAGACCAGGAACCAAACCCACCTGATTACTTTGCCTCCCTGGTCACATCTCCAAGCCCCACTGGCTGTGCTTTGATTTCGACCTGGACGCAGAGCATCGTCATGTGCTGTAGGGATGCACAGTGCTCCCGGAAAACCAGGTCCGTGTGGGACAGGGGTTGGTGTTTGGGCTCCTGCAGCTTCCCGGTCCTTCCTGTGCAGCACCGGCTGCTCCAGGAAAGGATGCAGCGTGGCAGAAATCGCACTGAAACAGCACCCAAGCAATTGCCTAACAGGAGATCCCTCCACCACCCTCCGCTCCTTGCAGGAAGGGGGCCCATGGGGATCAGTCCCTGGAACGCTGGTCCCAAAAGTCCCTCCCAAGCCCCATCTATCGCAGACACAAGCTGTGCTCTCCCTCCCTCCGGCTTTATTTGCAGAGGGAATTAAGGACCCGCTGGGAAAACCTCCCCTGTACTCTGATAACTGCCTGCGTAGCCAGCTTTAAATGGCTTTTCGTAAATGAATGACCAGGATTAACGAGGTTCCCCTCGTCACTATTTACTTAGTGCTCTGCCGGAATGGGGGGTCAGTGCCGAGGCACCATCCTGGGAGCGGCAGGACACAGCGAGCACGCGCAGCCGGGCTGAGATCCCCCTGTCAGGGACTCACCTGGTCTCTTGATCGGCTTTTTGGTGGGGGTGTCCTTCCTCTTGTTCTGAATGGCAGGGGAATAGGGCACCCCCGAGGAGGAGCTGCTCTTACAGAAATGGTCTTTCAGACCTTTGATGGAGCGGTCGAGCTGGACCGAGCGGATTTGGAAGTAAAGAGTCATGAAATCTAAGGAGACAAAGCAGAAGCAAGATTGTAAACAAAAATGCGAACACTAAATGGTTAAATAAACCTTTCCTGAAACACTCTGTGCCCCTAAGGGGACTTAGTACTGTAGATGTAGGACTCCAAGTAGGTGGTTTTCTCTCCCAGAGCCTCTCCTATTTTCTTCAAAAACTTTCTCTTCTCCCACCTGCATGTGGGGGGATCCACTCACACAGCCCCACATCTCCCAGCCTGGCCAGTTCCATCTGTAACCCCTGGATATTTGGGGGTTATTTCCATGTTGCCCCAAGTTGGGCTATTCCCCAGATACAGACACCAAAGGAGGGTGTTTGCTTTGGGTCTCTAAACTGAGTTTCTCACTGTCCTGATAGCAGTGAAAAACAAAGAGAAAAATCTCCTGACATGAGATGGCCTTAATGCTCTGAACCTGGAAATAAATCACCTCAAGAATAATAAAAAAAAAAGCCAGCACCACAAAAACCAAACAAACCCAAACCAACAGTCTTTGTAAAGAAATCCCCATGGCCCTGGTGCTTGTTTGCAAACCAGCCAAGTTTCGACCTTGGCATGACGTGGTTTCCCAAAGAAGGAGGCAATGTTGGCACCGCTCCGGTGGCTGAGCCCCTCTGCTGCGGGGGCTGGATGTGTCCCCCCTGCCCACGGGGGCCACTTTCTGTGGCATGGGCTGGAGGAGCAGGAGTGCTGCGGCACTGCAGCCCCCTGCCTGGGCACACCTCAACGGGATGAAGGGGATGAGGAGGAGGAAGGGGCAGCATGCCGAGCGTCTCCTCGTGACGGCATTTACGCAGAGGCCGTTGCATTGTGGCTTGGGCGAGCAGCCGCCGGCGTTCCCCCCCGCCGCAGGGCAAGCCCCGACCTGCCAGTGCATTGTGCTGGCTGCGCCGCTGGGAACGGCCGCTGGCAATGGCCCATGGACCCGTCCCAGGCTGCCTGGGGCACAGAGGGGAGCTTTGCTGGATGGGCTCCCTTATGCCCCCATGCATAGCCCAAAAAACATGACTGAAAGCACGAAGATGCGGACGTGCTCCAAAGGTGCTGCCCAGATAATCAGGTTGTGGTCCATGTCAGACCACCCCCGCCTTACCCTGCCTCAGTTTCTCCATCAGGACGCTATAAGCCATCCAAGCTATACGAATGCTGCTGGGCTGTGCTAGCAGTGCAAGGTTACTGCTGGAAAAGCAGAAAAGGGGCTTTGCAGGCTCTCTATCCCCAAGACCACCTTTCCCAGAGCCCCCGTCACCCCACAGAAAGATGTTTGCATCCTGGGTCTCCTGGCACCTCCTGGCAAAGACGTTGGGGTCCAGCCCTGGGGCCTGTCACAGCCTGGGCTTTGCTATGGCACTTCCATCCCCTCAGATATAAAACCCTCCAAAAAAAAAAAATCAGTTCCACGGGGCAGAGAGTCCCTGAGCTGTCCCCAGGCTCTGCCCCTCATCCCAGGGCTGGGCACCAGGGTGTCCCAATGTCACTCCATCCCCGTCCCTATGAAGCTCCCTGCCCAGCCGCGGTTCCCATGGGATTTCTCACCCACATGAACTCCTGGATGCACGTTTGGGAACCTGTTTTTTCCCCAAACTTTGGAGGTTCATTCATTGCTATGCAAGGCGAGTCTATTCCCTACCCTCCTCCATCCTGTCTCCCCCTTATTCCCCCCTCACCGCTGCAGCCGTCCCAGCCTGGGATGTTAAAAGGGGCTGAATTTTTCACGATGAGGGGGGAAAAAAAAAATAAAATCTGGGGGTAGAGGAGAACCCATGAGCTGTGACCTCCTCAAAACTCACAGCACCAAATCCATACAAGGAAAACAAAAGGCATCGAAATTAGCATTTCCAAACAGAGCAGAGATGGCCCCAATCTTTGAGCTGTTTATTCTAGGCGTTGATTTTCAATATTTAGGATGATTAGCAAGTGAAAGCCGGGTATTGCCAGAATGGCTCCGTGCCAGTCCCGAACTCAATGGAGGGGGAAGAAAGACACGGCAAGAAAAGGAGAGAAAAGAAGGGCTTATGTGTATATTTTTTCCCCTCCTCTGTGAACAGGAGATTGGTTTGAGGTGTCAATGTTTGCCCATCAGGGAGGGATAATGGATGAAGAGCCGGCTGGGTGAACAGCAGAAATAAATAATAAAGGAATAATTGCCGTGTGCTTAATAACCGCCTGGGGAAGGACCTGGCTGGGGCTGCGAAGGCCAAGTTTACAAGGAGATTTTTGGAGCTGGGCTCTTCCCAAACCTACTTTGGTGGGCGCTGAGATGTCCCAAAACATGGCCAACTCCGCAGTGGTCCATGTTTTCATTGCACGATGCTTTGCACAGAGCAGGGGGGACACCACCAGCTTGAGGGTCCCCAACCCATCACCGCCCTGTGCCGGGTGAGCCGGGGCAGCCACAAGGGCTGGACCAGCCCCAGCCACGGGCTGTCACCCAGTGCCACCGGCAAGCCCGGGCAGGCCGGGTGCTGCCAGGTCCCGACCTCCTCCTGGCACCGGGCTTCGTCCCGAGCACACACGGGCTTTGTGCGGGCAGCAACGTGGTGTCCTGCCTGCCGCTGCCCGCGGGATGCAATGCTCCCACTCCATAGTACCCCCACTTGTGCACCTCCTGGCTGCTGCTTAAAAAATAACTCCCCCTCACCACCAAACCATCCATTGAAAGAAAAAAAAAAATTCACATCCAAGTTGGTTTTGTTGCTTTCAGAAGCTGAACAAAACAAGGTTGTTTCAGGCCTCGCCTGGTGCCTCCTTTATATTCACCCTGTCTCACTTTAAAACCCTCGACTGGCTCCAGCGGGCTGGAATATTTTTTCCTGGCAAGGCTGGTTTTTTTCAGTCCCCTGGCAGGGTGGGGGTGCTGGGGGCTCCTCTTTTTCCAGGGGCTTTAAAAACAGAACTACATGGTTGTGCCTGGCAAAACAAAATAAGGAAGCAAACGAAGTGCCGAAGGGGCTGCCAGCTTTCCGCAGCCCTGCCAGTGCCATGCGGAGAGAAGCCTGGACAGGGATTCCCTCTTGCCTTTTGGGGTTCATGGTTCCCAAGCTGACAGGAGAACCCAGATCTGCCTCCAAAAGCACCCCCAGACACACCAAAGCTGTCCCCCACAGGGATAACCCTACCTCATCCCAAGGGCCACATCCTGCTCTCCCAGCACAAGACCAGCTCCTGCAGTGAGCCCAGCCAGTATTTTGGGTTGAGATTAGCTGGATTGGGAGCAGCTGTGACCACTGCAGAGCAAATGGGTGGCTCTGGGGCTGACAGCTGCAGTGCCTGGTGCTGATGGGATCCAGTAGATCACCAGGGAGGTGATAGGGTGCTCCTCACATGCTGGGGAGACAGGAAGGGCTGTGTCCCCAGAGCAAGGGCGATGGGACAGCCTGGAGTGGGTCCAGCCAAGCAACCAAGCTGGATGAGCCCCAGGCAGGGTCCAGAGGGGGATCTCTGTCCCTGAAGATGCTCAGATGTGGCAGGAGGGACTGGGCAGCCACCAACTGGGGACCACACCACCTTTTTCCAGAGTCCCCTTCCAGGCCCCTTCTCCCACCACCCCCAGTGGCAGCACAGCCCCACGCTGGGGGCACAGAGAGGTTCCCTAGCCTGGCCTCGGCCAGCCCCAGGACCCCGAGCCACCCAGCCCTCCCTGTGGGGCTCCCCAAACCCGCTGCCCCCAGAGCCCCTGTCCCTGGGCTGGCAGCTGAGCGTACGCTGCTTTTCTTCCCTGCCGTGGTGGAGCCCGACTGCTCCTCGCCGTAATTGGCCTCGCGAGGGCTCGGCTGTTCCTGTGGCTTTTGTGCAGCTCCTCTCACCACCCTGTACCCAGGAGGGCTCCGAAGTCACTTGTGTTTCTCAGAACATCTACAGGGACAGGTGGGGACATGGCTTAAGCAAAGGCACTCACACCATGTCACCTGCAGGAGATATGAGCAGGGTAGGATGCTCCAGGGGCTGGGAGCAGCTCCCAGGACTCAGGGCACGGCCATTCTTGTGTGTGTAACCATCGTCACATTGGTGATGGTTTGTGCCTCAGTTTCCCCACAGGGAATTGCTGTGCCACTGCAGAGGGCGGTGGTAGCAGCTATGTACCAGAGCTAGGGGTACAACCAGGGCTGATGAGATGTCCCCTACCCACAGGGACAGGGGCAGACAGAGCCAGGCTGTGCTGGAGGGAAACAAGGAGGCAAAAGGGTTTTTTCTTCTAGATTTTTTTTTTTTTTTTTACTTTGTAAATAACTTTCCATGAAAAAAAGGTTAAATTGCACACATATCTTTGCAGTTCTTCAGCATCAGTATAGAGGCTCCCAAACAGCAAAATATAACAAAAACAACAATTAAAAAAGAAGTATCGCCAATACAGGTATATACATCTACACCAACCCCCACATCCCCCAGAAACATGGCCCTTGCTCCTCAGCTCTGGGACGCTGTCCCCAGCCATGTGGTGGCATCCCAGGGGACTTCAGACGCTGGCACCTGGGCAAAGCGGTGGCCCTGGTTCCAGCTCGGCTGGTTGCATGAGCTGAAGTTGTCTGTTCTCAGCCCGCTCCGTGCTTTACCAGGGGGATGCAGGACTTGTGCTCCCACCTCCACAGCTCCAACTCTATCCCCAAATTTGGGTGCAAATTACTCCGAGGGTAATTTATATATATATTTTTAAGGCTTGCTTATTGATTCTTATACCGCAACTGTAGTCTCACTAAATTATATTGCTCATATGAAAGGTCCTAAGTGCTTTCGTAACCAAAAAAGAAACTCTTTACAATCTTCCATTTTTTCGGCAAGTCTAAGACACACCACTAAATCTACAGCTTCTACTTACTCCTACCTAATGGCTACTCTATCTCTAATAACCTACAGCAAAGGAGGGGCAAAGAATCCAGTTCTGGAAACCTTCCATTCAAGTTTCAGCAGAGCTTGGCTCCACTCCTGAAATGGTTCTGAGATACTTCGCGGGGACCCTGCCCCGCTCTCACTACCCACCAAGCCCAAGGGCCAAAGCTTCGGTTCGTGTCAGTCCCAGCAGCAATCCTGGGTGACAAACAGCTCCTGGCCAGATGGTGACAAGGCTGCAGAGATGCTAACGGACCATCTGCGAGATCATCAGGGGGACTTCATCTCCGCTGCCGTCCTCGGAGCCTGTTGCACGCACAGTCTTTGGCTTGAGGCTCCTGGATGAAGCCTGGATGTGGATTTTTTCCTCCTCAGTCCCACCTGGGAGCATTCAATGCAGAGTGACCCCGTCACTGCCATATGATGGCCGTGCCATGGTGTTTTCCTCACGGCTCCCCCAAAAGCACATCCTCCTTTGGGGTCCTGCGTTGTCCCGGCAGCCGCTCGGAGCCTGATGGATGAGCAAGAGAAGTGGAGAGCAACAGTCTTGGACCAAAAACCAGAGAGGGGCTTTGTCAGACGGTGGAGGACAGAGAAAGTTTATGGTGGTCTAGACCCTTCGGCAACCACAGCGAGGATTTTGGGTACAAAAACAGTACAAAAGCCAGTTCTGGGAGCACCCCGGTCCCCGCTGCTTTGCTCCTGCTGGGGCCAGTCCCTGGATCTTTAATGAAACCTGTTGCTGCTGGTGCAGGAATCCTCCTTCGTGTGGTCTCAGTTTACAAAACGACAAACACAAGCATTTAAAAACACTGAAAATATAAAACAACTCCCAAACTGCATTTCCCCTACCCCCCCACTATTAAGAAATTCTAATGCTAAAAATATAGGTTTCTTTGAATATATAATATATAATAGATTATATAAAAACATCTAAAGAGGCAGACTTGCTGAATTTATAGACCTTTTCTTCTTCCCTAGGCACAAGTCAGGAGGGAGGTTGAACTCAGAGAATCCAGAAGGGACTTCTATTTACCTGCTAGCTAATTATCACACTATACCTACCTGCTACCCTAGACAGAAAAAGGAAAGAGAGAGATGGAGAGACAAAGAGGTGAGAAAATTGCACTTAGTCTATCGAGTCCTAAGCCACCAGGAATCTCATGTTGTGGATGGGGTTTCGTAGATGTTCTCCTTTAGCCCTAGAGGAACATATGCTGTGTCCATTTCCACAGGAAAAAAAAAAAAAAAAAAGATAATTCACATTTCTTCCTTTAAAAGTAAAAAAATAAGTAATGTTACATTCTTCTCTTGAGGAAACTCATGAACTAGAGACTTCTGGTGTGTCTTTTAAAGATACATCAAACAGTTCCTGTTGTGGTGGTGGTGGGTTGTTTTCTTTTCTCCCCCCTGGTGTTTCTGTGAATAATCTTACGATGAAGCTGGCAAAAGTCACTATGGATGTGTCTATCTGTGGAAAATCTTGTCCCTTGTAAGTCCCACCAGCATGGCGGGGAGCATTCTACTAAAGTCTGGGTGGGCTTTGAATGGCAACTGGCCTCTTACAGGAGAGAGGCCAGACTGGTCCAGTCGCTCCCGTCCGCTGGCAAAGAGACGTCGTTGAGTTCAAACAGCTGCTCCACGTTGATGGAGTTGGAGAGGTAATCGTTCGACCCTTCATCCCAGGGATGCTGCAGGAAAGAAGTGGCCATGAAGGTTTCGTCAAAGTCCAAGTTGTTCTGGTTGGATTCGGTGAGGACCTGCTCCTGCCCCTGGGGACAGTCGATGTGGTGCCCGTGTACCGTCAAGTCCAGGTCACGCGTTACAGGGCTGATGGGAGGCGTGAGCTCCAGATCCCCAAAAGTGGAGAAGTCTCCGTTCAGGTTGGTGTCGAAGATGGCTTCCCAGTCAAAGTCACCTTTGAGCGATCCCAGCTCGCTCTGCTCTTCCTGGGTCAGCAAAGCCGAGTTGGAAAGCCGGGGCGCCTTGGCCGTTCGCTTGGGCAAGGGCTGCTTGCGCTTGTGACCTGCTTTGCCATCCACCAGGTTCCAGTTCTGGTCGCTGGTGACTTCTTCAAACTCTTTGAGGAGCTGCTGCGACTCCGTGCTGACGTTGAGGATGTTATTGGAGGTGCAAGCTGAAGCGGGCGGGCTGGTGACGCACCATGGTTCTTGCTGGGCTTTTTTGGTGAAGGCCGGGTGGATCTGCACCGGGGGCATCCTCCGCTTTTTGGAAGCACCGTTCTTGAGCCGGTCAGCATATTCGGGGTCAAGCTTCCAAAACCCACCTTTCCCTGGCTCGCCCTTCTCCCGGGGCACCTTGATGAAGCACTTGTTCAAGGAGAGGTTGTGCCGGATGGAGTTCTAGACCCAAAAAAGAAAAAAAAACAAGGTTGAACACTTGTCTGCTGCTGCAGCACCTACTTGTCCGGGGAGGCTGATGGAAAAGCACGTTTTCAGCAAGGACCTTCGGGAAAAGAATGCAGAACTGGCAACATCGAGACATCCCACACTACATGCCCAGCAGAAACTCTCCCACCCCAAGTCACCAACAGTTTTCATGTGTCCTGTCTAATCCAGCCAGGGCTGGCAGGAGCCAAGGGCTTCCCTATCAACACATATCAACATCAGCGAGTTCTTACATTCTCTCATACTAAATTCCAAACATTGGAAAGTTACTGGAAGAAAACATTAACTCTATACCAGGGTGCTATCTTGTTATTCTCTAACTACCTTCAAAACAAAGGACCACGCTCACCATCAACAAGAAAATTAACTATGGAAAATTACCTCGATTCATCCAAACCAGCACAGGGTTCAAGCCAGGACTTGCCAGCCAATGTGAGGCTTCAGGGCAACTCTTCTTGGCTGGAAATTGTGGCTATTGGGGTCCCAATTTCTCCATTGGGAGAGACTGGCCAGACTTGTTCTAGGCATGGAGCTAAGCTGGAGGAGGTCAGGTCCTCCTTGGTGGCTCAGGAGGAAGAGGAGGATCCTTACACAGTGTGGCCATGGCCCCATTACAAGTGGCGACATATGGCAACGCCATGTGGGACAGCATCATCAGGGCCCTCCTTGCATCCCCCAGTTCATCGGTGCATATTACTGGTGTTGAGGGGAAAATATTTGGCCAAAAAATAGGCACTGTGCCTCTGTGCATCCAGGCTGACACAAACCAGATGGGCAAAAACGGAGAGACACGTGGGCTGTCCCACCGCAGCCCTGGGTGTCCCCAGCCCCCTGGCCTGGGGAAGCTCCCTGTAAAATCACTGCAACTTCATCAGCCACCACTCAAACGAGATGGGAAAAAAAAAAAAAAAAGCGGAGTTTCTGCTCCCATCGAGCTGTTCTGAAACCCTGAATGTGCCTGGAGTGATGTGAATAATCAGAAAGGAAACTTAGTTATTGGGTAAATAACCCAGCACTAGACTCCACAAAGCCAAGACTGTATTAAGAGATTGGATATGGTAGAGGGTATTTTTTTTTTTTTTAATGTTGCCTGGATATCTTTATGCTTATTCATCCATAATCCGTGGTGCCGAATAGGAAAAACAAGGCTTGAATGCCTAGAGCTGTTGAAAAACATGCACACACACAACAAAACCCTCCTCTGGGCTGAAGCTCCTTGGGTGTGTTGGCTCCTCTCCAAAGCACTCAGCTCCCACAGGAATATATCCATCTCCCCCCAGAGTACGGGTGGCATGACCTTTCCAGGCTGTCTTCATGTACGGGAATCAGGATAAGGGATGAGAATGCAGCTTCGAAAAGAAAGAGAAAGGAGAGAGAGAAGGAGAGAGAGAAGGAGAGAGAGAAGGAGAGAGAGAAGGAGAGAGAGAAGGAGAGAGAGAAGGAGAGAGAGAATAAAAAGAGGGAAAAAAGAGGAAAAAGGAAAGAGAAAATACAGAAAAAGAAAAAAGAAAGAAAATGGAGAAAAAGAAGGAGAAAAAGAAAGAAAAAAGGAGAAAAAGAAGAAAGAAGTAGCAGGACCACAGGTATCCCTGGAAACAATCCAGACTGTGGTAACTCCAGATTTACAGTTTAACAAAATTTTACAAGGGTCAGAGACTTGCAAGCTGAATTCTCTGTTCCCCATCTCCCCTCCCAATCCCAGGTTTCATGCAGCCTGGGCTGCCCTTCGTCCAGTTAACATATTTATCATTCCTTTCGGCAACAATCCCATGAACCCCCTGCATCTCTGCACAGGGGGATTGAAAACCTTCTTTCTTTTTTTAATAAACACATTTAATTAAAAATGTGGTGATTATCCAGCTGTGAGTTTGCAGGAAAAAGTCAACACGCTGGCACACAGCTCCTCCCCCCAAATCGCTCCTGTGGGTCCCCCAGCATGGGGGAGGCAGGGGGGGACCTGGGTGACCCTGGAGAGGGACCAGGGGGTTCCCTTCATGTGGTGGGCTTCAAGAGCCCTGGGGGGAAGCTGGATAACGCCTGGGCAGGGGGTTTGCCGCAGTTTTGCTGCCGGGATCACTGGCACATTGTGGGTCTGAGCTGGGAAGAGCCTGAGTGGAGGGACAAGCCACCAAGGTCCCTCCTGCCCACGTCTCACGTGCCGGCGGTCCCCTCGTGTGACGAAGGAGGGCAGCGAGCCAAGGTGGCTGGGAAAAGCCCCTGTGTTTCAGGCTGTCCCCACAGCTGGGGAGCCTAGGGGCTGTCCCCTACCCCCTGGGGACACTCTCATGCTAGCTGGGGACAACAACCGTATTTGACCTCTCGTGGGCTTCCCTCTGAGGCCTCAGCAGCTTGTCACAGCAATGGGGCCTCCTTCGCCTGCCCAAGGGGACAGGTGACCTGCCCTCTGTCCTGCTCAGAAAGCAGCAGCATTTCTGCTCTGAACCTCCCCAGCGAGCTATTTGTCCAACAAGTAGCATCTCCCCAGGGTTCCTCTCCATCCCTCTCCTACGCCTGGTCCTCAGCACCCAGAGATACTTGACCTGGTGATTTCACACATGTGCAGCCCTGAGGGGCTCCAGAAACGTGGAGCTGAGGACAGAGACGCGTTCGCTCCAGATCTGAGAGGAGCCACAGGGACCAGCAGGTACCTTCTTGCTCCCAAAATGGCCCTGAGCTCTCCCCCATCACGGCTCCTTCCCTCCACTGCTCTCATGGCCATGACATTTCTGTGCACCCAAGCACTTTCCCGTTACAGCCCTTCCCCACCAGCTGCTGGTGCTGCTCTCCTCCCAGTGGGATCCAGCATCCCAGTAGGATCCAGCATCCCTGCAGGACCTTACTTTGTGCGATGGAGGCTATGGAAAGCCCTCCCCAGCCCTGCTGGGAGAGGGGACAAGGCAAGGGGTCTCCACATCTCCTACCTGCCAGGTGGGATCAGCATGTCGGAAGTAGCAGAAGTTGTCAGTAATCCACTTGTAGATGGCAGAGAGGGTGATTTTGGGCTTCTTGCTGGCTTCCATCGCCATGCAGATGAGGGTGGCATAGGAGTAGGGTGGTTTGATGTGCGGGTTGGTCTTGTAGTCGATGTCCTCAGCGAGATGCGGGGGCATGGCCACGGCGTGGTGTGCCGTCCTCGAGGTGGAGGAGGAGATGGGCTTGCAGGGAGTGTGGGGCATGCCCATGCACGCCGGGTCGGCGGCCAGGGGTGAGCACGGGGCGGCAAAGCTGGGGATCCTCTGACAGTCGTGGGGGTCCGGGCCGCTGGGGCAGGAGGAGGACTTGCCTATGCTGGCGAGGATTGAGAAGTCCGGCAGCCACATGAGGCTGGTCAGGCTGTCATCCAGGTCATCCGAGTCCCCCATGCTGCCCTTGCCTGGCCGCGGACGGCTCAGCCACCCCTGAGCCATGTCTGGGTGCGTCGGCAGCTCTTGCTTTCACTGGGGGGCAGGTGAAGGGGAGGGAGGGGACGGGGCAGATCCTGCAATAACAACAGGGAGAGGGTTGAGGTTCTCTGAGGTGCAGACGCTCTCCAGCACCCGAGCAGGGCTGGGTCTGGGTGCTCCGGGTGGGACCCATCCCGGGGTGCCGTGATGCCTTCCCCTGCCTGCTTTAGCAGCGCTGAACCTCGGGGAAATTCCCTCAGACCCTCGCACCCCGGTGTCACCCAGCTCTCTGAGGGCTGGTGCTGCCCAGCAATCTTCGGCAAAGAAAGAATTGAAAAAGAAACATCAATAAGCGCCCTCAAACAACCAAAATGCAGCCCTGCCGTCCCACAAAGCGAGGATGTCCCTCCCACCTGCCGCTAGCAGGACAAAATCTCAGGATCCAACACCTCGATCTTAAAGTTCAGCCCCGCCCCTGGCTACCACCTTCCCTCGGTTTCAGGCTATTTCTGCTCCTCCCTTCCCCTGGCACCCCTAAAACAACCCGGGAGGGAGCGCGGACCCACCCCAAGCGCACCCTCACTCAGAGCGAGCCCGCGGATTCACGCTCCAGTTATTCCCGAGCTGGGGATGCGCCTCTGGCTTCACTGCTGAGCTGGAACCCCGAAATCCCGTGGTTTCGGGGGAGCAGAGGGTCGCCCGAGGCCGGCCGGGGCGGAGGAGGCCGGTACCGGCTGCGCCAGGACCGCTGCGACCGGGGGTTCCATCGTTTGAATGATGCGGAACCCAACAGTCGCGGGGGGGCGGGGGGGGGCGCGGGAGTGGAACCGGCCACCCCGCTCCCACAAAACAGGTTTTTCCTCCAAAAATACGGCTCAAGGCAATGACAGCTTCTGCGGATGCCTCGTCCCCAGTGTCACCACCCAGCCCCTGCGAACTCCTGTGCCCGCAGCAAGGGAAACCCCAGAAATGCTGGCGGCCGTGCTCGGGGACGGGGAGCAGGGGGGAATAAAAATCAAAAGGAAAGTAACAATAATCCCCCCCGCCCCGTGCAAACCCATCGTCCCCGACCGCCGGCTGCGGCCGAGCCGCCCGGCCGAGCCCCCGGGGGCAGCGCTGTCCGGCGGGCCCGTCCCCCCCCATCCCCGGCCAACCCCCCGCTCCCCGCCTTTCCGCCGCCGTTCCTTACCCCGTCCCGGCGATGTCCCCCAACTTCCAAAGTTCACGAGAGAGCAAGAAGCTTCTGGAAAAAAAACAGG
>VWYH01007034.1:1045196-1073219 GCA_013399365.1 Pampusana beccarii | reverse complement strand
GAAGGGAAAAAAGTTTATGAAAAAAAAACAGGAAGGGAAAAAAAAAAAAAAAGGCAAGGTAAAAAAAAAAAAAATAAAAAAAGCCAACAAAGCCCCGGCCCTGGGGGTGGCGGGGGGGGCTGTGCGATCCCCCCTCCGGTAGCGCTGCCGCGGTGCCGGGCCCTGCCCGCCGAGCCGCCGTGATTTGCCGCCGCCCGGGGGCTGCCGTTAAGTAGCTGCTCCGAAAGGCTTCACGCGTTGCCACGGCAACGCTCCGCCCCGTAAACAGCTTCCGGGCCTCCCATTGGTCCGCGCGTTGCCATGGGGAGCTGGAAGGGACCTGCCAGTTTTTGGCTGAGACTTGGTTATTTGGGGACAGACCGCCCCCCGGGATGGGGATAGGGGAGCGGCTGAGGGTCTTGGGCGGGCAGGGTTGTGGTACCCAGGGATGCTGCGGGGAGGATGCAGGGACCGCCGTAACCCCCCACCCGGGGTCAAATCCAGCCCCCGCAGCACCAGCACACCCACGACTTCTGTCCTGCCCCGCAGTCAGGGTTGGCACAGGGGCAATCCCAGCCCTTTCCTCCTACCTGTACCTCCCTCTCCACTTCTGACCGCTGAGGTGCCCACAGCAATTCGGGCAAAGCTGAAGGGGAGCTGGTAGATCTCCAAATTAAAGGATGGGGGCCATTTTTATTTAATTGAAAGGATTACAGGCATATGCCTCTATAAGAAATCCCTGAGCCCCCCACAGCCAGTCCAAGGGCTTTGAAATAGAACAGCCAACCGCCCCTCTCACAGTGGTGTGTAGGATAAGGGATTTTCCTGCCAGGATCTCCAGGTATTTTGGTGAGACAAGCTGGGGGGGTCAAACCCTTTCCCCAGCACACGAGCAGGTTCCCCTCTGCTCGTGCTCATCACTAGCCCTTTTACAACCCCTCACTTGTGGGACATTGGCTGCTATAGAAATAAATACAAACCTGGGCCTTTTCTTCATTCTATTCCTAGCATTAGCTCAGTAAAAGGGGAAACATGAGGTGTTATCAGCTCTGGAGCAGACATGGGCTGAAAACCATGCAGCCAACTTCAGAAAAGTGCAGTTACTTAGATGAAACTTAACTGAAAGGAAAAAATCCCTAGAAGAGAATTGGTCCTGTTTTAACCAAAACTAGGACATTGGGTAATGTGGATTGGAAGGGACCTGGGGAAGTGGATTTGAAGTAGCTGGGCTGGTTTGGGGGAGGTACCTGGGTGACGTTCCCAGTCAAAAAAAGTTTTCCACCCACTGAGCCCCCCAAGAGCCCTCGCCTTGTAACCACAGAAATGACTCTGGACACTTTGTTGACATAAGATACCCTTTATTAAACATACTCTTAAAATCCAAAACATGCTCAAAGCAAAGTTGTAAGCAGCAATCTGGTTTCCTTCCTTAAATCCCTGACAGGTGGATCACTGGAGCAAGGGGCTGTTGCGTTTCACCCCACGCTGCCAGCACTGCCAGCTCCTGCTCGCCCCTTGTCCCTTCTGGGTGGCTGAGGATGGCACCGGTGTCACTCACACCCAAATCCCATCTCTCTCCTGTACCATGGTGGAGGATGCTCACTTCTTTCCTCACAGCCAGGCAGCAGCATCCTCCCGGCTCCTCTCCATCGCCGTGTTTGTCCCGGTCTGCAGCCACCACAGGAGCTTGCTTTGCTGGGGACACACAGCTCCAAGTGGCCAGAGAACCCTCCTGGTCACCTCAGGGGACTCTCCTGAGCAAGGAGCTGCCTGTTCTGCCCTGGCCTGGTGTCAGCCGCAAGCACCGTCGCAGCCCTACACCGTGGTGTCTGGCCAAGCCTGGAGAGCTCTTCTTGTCCCCTTCGAAACCACGAGCCAGGTTGGGCTTTGGTAGATGAGTCACCCTCGGAGCACCAGCCTGATTTTCCCTCCCCTGCCCATGCCAGAGGGTTAGGGAACAGCCAATCTCCCCCACAGGCCCCCTCATTTTCTCAGCTCAGCACAATGGTGAACCCCCAAAGCTCTCCCTGTGCCCAGTGTGGTGCCACTGGCTGCTCAGAGCTGGGACACCCAAACCCATGGGTGGCCACACCACTGCACCGGGCACGTCCCCAAATGGGGCACAAGGCTCCTTCCTGCCACCTCAGCCCTCCCTGCTGTCAGTTGTTCCCATCCCATAGGACAGTGGTTTGGAGATGTCACCCCCCAAACACCAAGGGCAAGGCCTTGCGATGCTGGGTCTGATGCTCTTCAAAGTGGCTTCTGACTGTCTCTGGTGCTCTGCAGGGTGCAGCCTGGCCTCTGCCAACGGCCCCAGCAGGTCCCTGAGGGCTGCGGCTATGTCCCTACCCCACTGGTGTCCTTGTCCCCTGGAGCAAAACCCGCTTATGCTGTCAGCCCAATGCTGGTCAGAAGGATGGGGACAGATGGGGGAAACGGGGGGACAGGAGCAGCTCCCACACCCTCATCCACCCCCTGCTACAAAGTGTGATGGAGAGGGCAGGATGGGTGGGACAGGGGTGACACTTTTGGCACTTGTTCCAGAGAGAGGGCACAGCCCCAAGCTCACAGGGGGGCGGAAGACAGTGAGGTTCAATTTGCAATGCCCTGGGGGGGCTGGTGACTTGGGGGGCAGCGTGTACCAGGTCCCTGCCCACCCCCACCACCCTGCTCCATCCCTGGGGAAAAGCCACATTGCAGGCCCGGCCCAAGAGCCCAGATGCTGCCCAGGAGGAGAGTGGAGGGAGGAGGAGCTGGGGGGCACCATCGCCACCAGTGCATTAATGGGGACATCCCGTGGCAAAGGGACATCCCACAGCATGGCAGGGGCATGGGCCAGCAAACTTGGGGGGGGTCCGGCCTCCCCATGAAAGTCACCAGCTCATGCACGGAGGATGCCAATGCCAACAATCGTCCTTAACCTGCACCCCTGCGCACCCTCATCCCATCATCCCCCTCCAGTCACATCCAGGACTCCCTTTTAGGGTGACCCTGTCCCATCTGCTGGAGGAGAGCAGCCCAGGGTGTGAGATGGCCAGGGGCAGCAGGGGACTCCAACCTGTCCCCTCTGGGGCTGGAGGGTGGGAAGGTGCTGATGGGGGGCTCTAAAGTGATGTGGCTCTTGCCCCCCCCGGCACAGGGGGGCCCAAGGAGGAAGAGTCGAGGTTACTGTCTTTTCTTTCGAAAATCAGTCCCGCTACAGCCGAGGGGTGGAGTTGGCGATGCCCACGGTGCCCGGACCCCAGGGTCCCTCCGGGGGGGCAGGGGGACGCGTGTCCCCGCCGAGGCTGCGCCCTCACACGGGCAGGGCGGCCGCTGCCTGCGCCGGGTCTGGGGTGCCGGGGGGGCGGCGGGGCCAGGGTGCCTGCCGTGGGAGCCGCACGTTGTTGTTGGCTGCCTCCAGGCCTGGGGGGAGAAAACGGGGGGTTAAAAGGGGGGCTTAGGGGCTCCCAAAGCCCATTGGCATGCTTGGCTCATTTGTTCAGGAGGGATGCGACTGAATCTCGCCAAATAACACCCACCTCCCCAGCCCCCCTGTGGGTTTTGGCTGCAGGGGGCTTGGCAAGCGCCTGCACTTACCTCTTGGGGCTATGGGTGCCCCTTAAATCCCCAGCTTCCCAGGGATGCCGAAGGGCAAACGGGAAGCGCTGCACACCACGGCCGGGTTTTAATAACCCAAATGGAAGGGGGCTGCCTCTGCTCCCCCATACCCAGCGAGAAGACACATGCAGATGCTCTGTGGGGGCTGCGCATCAGGCACTAAGGGACCTTGTCACCCTGGCCAGGACAGGGAGGGGACCGGCAGCAATGCCGGGGCGCGGGGCACCAATCCCCGCTGTGACGGGGCGCGAGGCGGACGCAGGCTCTGGGGGGGCTCATACCTATTCCTCAATGTGAATGGGGCAGGAGTCCGGCGCGGCGGCTGCGTGGCAGGAGAGACCAGAAGGCACATGGTGAAGGTGGGAGCGTTGGCGGCTCCGGGGACATGCACACGAGTGAGTAAATGGGGCAACCGCGTGGAGCCGGGGGGGTGACCACCTGCAAATGGGTCTGGGACGAGGATGAGGAGCCGCCACCGGGCGCGGTGCGAGTGGGCTGTCACGCGTGGTGCCCCCCGGGGTTTCGTGCCAAGGAGAACCGAGGGGTGGGCATGCTTGGTGTGTCGGAGCCGGGTCCTGCACCCCTCCTCTCCAGCTGCAGGGTGCTGGTTAAAGCTGGGGACCTGCCAGCCTGTGCCTCGTGTGCTGCCCCCCAAACCATCAGAGGCTCCGTGATGCTCTTTGGAAGGGGCTGTACCCCCAAAACAGAATGGCTGCTGCACCAACGAAGCTAAGTCCAGAGATGGGGGCAGCTCTGGGCCTTGGTGGGGCCAAACGGGGGCACCCCAAGGCCAAGGGCAAGTGCTGAGGCTTTCCCAGAGAAGAAGCAACAAAAACCCACTGCCTGCTGATTTATGGGAGGTGACAGCTGCTGTTTCAACTGGCTTTTTGTAGCAAGCTCAGACTGGAGAGCAAGGCACGGTAAGTCTGTGGATCCCGGAGAGAATGGATAATTACACAGGACCACACACACACCTGCACACACGCGCACTCAAATCCCATTAAGAGCTTGGTATTGTGTAAGTCTCTGCAGTGCCCTGGAGCAGAGACCCAGCGCAGCTCAGCACACCCTTGGAGCGGGGTGCAGCCGGACCCGGCCTGGCCCCACCGTGGGGCCCCGGCCCCGCGCCCACCTCGGGCTGCGGGAGGTGGGTCCCCCCCACTGTCAGCGGCCGTCAGACCTGCCCTGCGCACACCGGCTGCCAAAGAGCATCCCCGTGAAACCCAACCGCTCGCCCCACCGCTGCCATATCGCTTACAGCTCAGCTGCGGCTTTAAACCAGCAAAAGCCCTCGGGGGATTTCGGGTCTCCTGCCACCTCCCACACTCGGCTCCCCAGCCCTCTCCACCTTGCTGCCAGCCTTCCCAGCAGCCACCTTCCCCCAGTTTCTCTTTCCAACGCTGCTCCAGCCACCCCGTCCCTGCCTGGAGAATGCTCTGATCCCTGGGGACAGCCCCTGCAACCCACTGCACAGCCCGGGGCTCTGCGGGTGTTATTTAAACCTTGTGTCCTATAAAATCCCTGGGATGTGGCATTTCGACTCCTCCCAAAGCCCTCTCCCATCAGGCTGAAATCTGCAGAGATTTCACACCAATGCTGGGGATGAGCAAAGCTTTTCACTCTGAGCAACCGTGTCCCGCATCTTCATCCGTGACAGAGATGGCAAAAACCGCCCCGTGGGTCTGAGCATGGCTAAGCCTCCCCAAGAGAAAAATTGGGGAAGGAATAATGATGATGAGGATGGTGATAATAATAATATAATCTCTGGTCAAGGTGTTTTTCTTTCAAGAAAACAGCACCTGTCCCCAAAGTACAAGTCCACCCTGTTCTTGCCGGCCCCGTGGATGTGGTTACATCCAAACCTGCAAGAAATCTCTGCCAAAAAGGACTTTTCCAGTGCATGCAAACTGGCCCTGTGATTGCAATCCAGCACCACGAGCATTAAATTGTGCCTTAAATCGTCTCTATCGCGAAGCAGCCACGTCCCAATAGCAGGTGGCTGCTGACAAGGAGCAGACGGGGTCAGGGAAGGAAGGAGCTGCCCCGAGTCAAACGAACAAAACCAACGTTGCAAAACAACGACTGCAATGAGGAAATGACCAACTGGCCATTACAGCTGCTCCCCGTCACCGCCCGGCCCCCCGGCAATTCCCAGCACCCCAGGACAATCCTTCTCTAAACCCTTTATGGCAGAGCTCTGGAGCGATCCCCTCCGGCCCCTCTGCCATCGCCAGGGGACCGGGGGCAGCCCCGAAGCCCCCGCCCTGCAGCAGCCCCCGCTGTTCCCTCACCAGAGCTCCAAG
This sequence comes from Pampusana beccarii, assembly GCA_013399365.1. NCBI lineage: Eukaryota > Metazoa > Chordata > Aves > Columbiformes > Columbidae > Pampusana > Pampusana beccarii. The sequence continues at coordinate 1,067,337 of VWYH01007034.1, read as the reverse complement.
CAGCGCAGCCGCCGGGCGCAGGGACAGACGTGGTGGCCAAAGGATGGAGAGCGCATCCTTGGCTGGGCTCAGCCCGGGGGCCGCATTCTGCCCCCCAGCCCGGGGCAGGGACACGAAGCCATCACAGTTCTTGCAGCTGAGCAAGAATTCGTCCCCGTGCTGGGGCTGGTTTGGGCTGCAAAGCCACCTCCTCCTCATCCTCCCCCTGGCACAACCACGGGGAACAGGGATGACTTGGGCTGGTGCCATGGCCAGGGGACGCTTTGCCAGGACCCCAAACAAAGGCGGGGGGCTCCTGGGACACCCCAGCCCCCTCCCCACCTTCCCGTGGGGCTCAGCCAGCTGCTGCCAGAGGGCGATGGAGGGAACATGGGACATTTGTGGCAGGCACCTTTTCCTCCCTAACAGCCTCAGCCGTGTTTCTCCAGCATGGAAACACAGAAGAGATGAGGAACAGACAAGGCAGCAGGAGAGAAAGCTTTCCCCGAGGAGAAGGGACCGAGAAAGGACTTTTGCCTCCCAGGGAGGGCTGGGCTGGTTCCAGCCACCCTCCTGTCTCTCCAGCACCCGCTGTGGGTCTGGGACCTGCCACAAATTTATCCGAGGGGACAAGGCAGGGGCAGAGTTGCTTTTAGCTTGTCCACAAATGTATTGATGCAGACCTGGACCTCAGAGGGTTTTGTCTGGGCTTTTTCCTCCTGCCCAGTTTTTAGCACCCCGGTCTGATGGAGAGGAGCCTGCGTGGGGACCAGGGGTCACCAATACATTTGTCATCTTTCAGCAACTCTGGGCAGGGAGGGAACACAAGCGTGCGTTGAAAAAACCGTGTTGGCACAGAGCGAACATGAACTTTCACACGGACAGAGGAGAAAGAGAAGGAAGAGGAAAAAAAAAAGGGATGGAGAGAAGGAGGGGAGGAAACAGAAGAGAAATGGAAGGAAGGTGGGAGAGAAAACGTGAAGAAATGGAAAAGATGGGTGAACTTTGGGGCTCTGCAGAAGGACAACTCAACCTGACAAGCCCCAGCTGGAGGAAGAGGAGGGGGAGGCAGGCAGCACCTGGGCAGGGCTGGCCCAAAATACTGCTGTGTCCAACATGACTCCAGAGCAGGCTACTGTTGTCCCACAAAACCACAGGGAGGGCTGGTGTCCCCTGGGGTGCCAGCAGCCCCCTGGCCAAGGGACAACACCCCCAGCAAAGCAAGTCTGCAACCCCCCCGGGGACATCCCGGTGGGGACCGGTCACCCTGACCTATGGTGCCGTGCTTGGTGCTCAGCCCCGCAGCGGGACGGGTGGTGGGGTGCAGTGGGGACAGCTTGGTGGGGATGGGGACAGTGCGGATGATGGCGATGGTGTTGGAAGAGGAGGGATGGATGCAAAGGGCTGGGGTGATAAAGGGAAAAATGGAACTGTCCCCCCCAACCCCAAGTTCATGTTCAGCAGACGGCCACTCACCAGGTAAGCAGGCCTCAGAGCACAGTTTATTGTCCAGCGCTTTCACGTGTGCGATGCCCAAGTCATTGTTATTGTCACACCTCAGACCGAGGAAAGCGCCTGTCCTCGGGCCTGGAAGGGAGTTAAGGCAGTTAACGCTGCGGGGGCTGCCGTTGCATTTTGAGCAGTGGGGTGGGGGGATAACCGTCTCTTTTCCTTTCCCCTCCCCACCCTCTTTCAAAAAAAAAAAAGAAAAAAAAAGTTAAAAATGACATATCTAGATGGGAGCGGGTGAAGAGTGGACAATAACGCCTGGGCATGGTCGAGCTGCTCCTTTCTGCATTGGAGGGCAGTGAAACAGTGGCGATGGGCACCAGCACACGTGAACCAGGACCTGCTCCCCCACCACCTGCCCGGGGTTCAACCAAACCTTCCCCGGGCATGGCCGAGCGGTCCCTGGTCGGCAGAGCCGGGCCACGGTGTCACCCGTCACCTCCCACCGGAGCCTCTCCGGCAGCATCAGCGCGAGGGCAAAAAAGCCGCGGGGATGCTGTGGGGAGGCAGCAACGAGATTGCATGGGGCAAAAGAAGCCGTAGCCAAGCTTTGCGGGAGGAAGACGGAGGCTTTCGGGGCTGCGGGAGGTAACTCTGCTTCTGAGCATCAGCTGTATGAGAGACCAGCCCCCAGGCTATAACCGCATCCTTCGGATGCAGGTGACTAAACCTCCAGAGGGATGTTCCCAAATAACACCAAGAACGGGGGCAGGACCGTGTCCGAAGGGGAAAGGCCATCCTGCTCCCGGAGGGGCTGGGATGCCCGTGATGTCCACCACAGGCCCCAGCTGTCATATTGGACTATGTCCATCAGCAGGAACCTCCCTGCAGGGCAGAGGTCGCGTTTTGGGGAGGGGTGTTCCTGCTTTCCAGCTTGGTTGAGCATCCCGGCTGGGCAGGGGAACAGTTTTGGTTTATTTTTGCTGACCAGAGACCTGCAGAGTTGGGAGGGGGCACACTGGGGGCCTCCCTGTCACCCAAAACAAATCCACGGTGGCTGGTGGCCGATGCACAGGGATGCCCATGTCGTTCCTGGGCTATTTGAGCACAAGAGAGGAGGCAAGAGGAGCCTTCAATGCGTGTGTTGGCTTGCAAAAGCACATTGAGGACAGGCCAAAAAAAATAAAATGAGGAAAACATCGCAAAGGGAAGAGTTTTGCAGCCCCTTCTGCTGGGAACCAGCCCAGACAGGGGTCCCCAATGTGGGGACTCTCACAGATGTGAGGAAAAACCTTGGCGAGGGGAAAAAAAACACGGAGAAGCCTCTTTCCCACTTGGCCGCTTGGAAACAAACAGCACCATCACCAGCTGTCACCTGCTCTGCGGCCCATGCCAGGGTCCCTGGGATCCCCGGGGCCACCGCCTTCCCCCCACCCACTGGTGTCCATCCCACCCACGGGTGGCCCTGTTGTGCCAGATGCTTTCCCAGAACCAGTGCCTACGGGTCACCCAGAGCTGCCTCCATGGCAGCTGGGGACAGCACAGCATCGGCCACTTGCTCAGTCGCCCACCAGTGACACGGAACTGAAAGCAAAGGGACAACAACAACAACAACAACCCGGGGCTTTTTACCGTCTTCCTGCGTGGGAGAAGCATCCTCATCCTCCAGCACATCGTTGCCCTGTGGCACAGCAGAGAGGCAGCCAGTGTTAGCAGCCCCACGGGGCTGTCTCCGTGTCTCTTTGGGGGACACCCCTGGCCCCGGGGGTTTCTGTGAACCAGGAAGATGATCCCGGACAGGAGACACCCCCCGCCCCATCCATCCCGGCCCTGGGGGGATGCGGTGGGCACAACCAGGGTCCCCACGCCACGCCTGGTGACACCACGGCTCCCAGCCCCTCACGGGGGGGTGACGTTACCTCAGCATCACGCTCCTCAGCGGAGATGCTGACAAAGTTTATATCTGGGGACTCCACAGGCGTTGACTGCAGGAAGAAGGTGGGAAAGACAGAAAATTAGGCCAGATGCGAGGAAGAAATTATTTACAGCAAGAGTGGTGAGAGCCTGGCCCAGGTTGGGCAGAGAGGTGGTGGATGAACCATCCCTGGAGCCATCCCAGGCCAGGCTGGACGGGGCTCTGAGCAACCTGAGCTGGTGAAGATGTCCCTGCTCATGGCAGGGGGGGCACTGGGGGAGCTGGGAAGGTCCCTTCAACCCAAACTGTTTTATGACTAAAAAAAATAAATGCTGGTGGGTTTGGGGGAGAATTTACATCCCAAGGGGAAGCTCTCAAGCCTGGGGACGATGGGCACCAACAACAACCCCCCCAGCCCCTACCTCTCCATCGGAGGCTGTGGCGCTGGCGGCCGCAGGTGATGGGAGCATGTCCCCCTCCTCCTCCTCCTCCTCTGTGCCGGGAGCGACGTAGGAGCCAGACATGGAGGAGACGGTGTCGGTGCTGAGCTGGGAGTGCTGGCTCTGGGAGGAGGCCATGGACATGACGGACTGGGCCAGGCTGCTGCTGACGGGCTCTGGGGGAGAGCGGGGGCTGAGCGGGGCTGCCAGCACCCCCAGCACACTGGTGCGAGCTGCAGCACAGCACCGGCTAATTAAAAACGGGGCTAATGAGGAGAAGCAAGGCACGGAGGAAGGACCCGCTGCATGCCATGTGGGTGCGAAGGGTGGAAAGCTGCCAGCGGTGGGTCCTTGGGGCTCACAGCACCCCATCCCCGGGACTTTGGGTGATGAGGTTTAGATTGGATATTGGGAACAATTTCTTCCCCAAAGGGCTGTGGGGCACTGGAACAGGCTGCCCAGGACAGTGGTGGAGTCACCATCCCTGGAGAGGTTGCACAGACAGAGATGAGGTTCCAGGGACACGGGTTAGCGCCAGCATTGGGTTAATGGTTGGACTTGATGACCTTGAGAGTCTCTTCCAACCAAAAAGACTCTATGGAACAGGGGGGAACTGGAGGCCACATGCCTCCCATCTCTGGGTCTATGGGGTGATGAAACAGAAGCGATTGGTGTCCCACGTCCCCCACCTTCAGGTCTATGGGTGACAAAGCTGGGGCTTGATGCAACGTCCATGGCCGGGTAGGAGAGGGCCACGCAAACCCCCTGCGCACCCCCACGCAGCAGGATGGATCCGCGACCGAGACCCTGCTCTCCTGCCTGGCCAGGACCCGTGAGCCCAGCTGTGCCCCGCTGTACCTTCTGGGGAGGAGATGGTGGAGGAGAGGGGGGTCCCGGTGCACGAGGACTGGTCGATGGCTCCCGACGACGACAGGGTGAAGTTTTCACTCTCCGGCGTTGCACCACATTCCTGCGAGAAGAGTCCGTGGGAAGGATGGGATGGGGGATATTGGGCAAGGATGGATCCATCTCCCTCAGGCATCTTTAGGGATGGAGGAAGAGCCACGAGGGGCAAACCCCAGCCAGACCCTCTGGTCCCAAGCCACCCCCAAGTGCCTCGGCTCATCACCAGCGCGTTTTGAGGAGCCCTCACCTCCTCGCGCCGGGCAGGGGATCTCCTCCGGGAGACCCTCAGCTCCGACTCAGTGCACGACTTCTCGTCCTCCTCTTCGGGCAGGATGGAGGAGTTCTGCGAGATGGACCTGCCCGCGGCGCAGGGAATAAAGCAGAGGAATAAAGCAGGGAGTACAGCTCCAACTCCACCTGCAGCCCCCCGAGCCCCCCCAGAACTCACTTGGAGATGCTCTTCTTCAGCTTGAGCCCCGGGGGGCCGCAGTCGGGGAGACGCTCGAGGGGCGAGAGGGCGCGCAGGGGGCCGTCGCTGCCGTAGCAGGGCAGGGGGCCCATGGCAGGAGGGTCCCCCAGCGCCCGCCGGGCGGCCGGAGAGGGCGTCAGCGGCCCGTTGAGGGCTTCCAGCAGCGACACCACCTCGTAACCCGGGGGGATGTTCTCCGTGGACTGGGGAGAACGGGGAGATGGGGTGAGGGTCCCCACCCTCGGTCACATTTTGCCGCCCCCACCCCTGCTCCTGGCAGGATCGGGATGCCCCCAGGGAGAATCCAAAAGCCAGAGAATGGACAAACTATTAACACCTGTGCAGAACGAAAGCCTCAAATCTGCCGCCTTTCCACCCGACCGAAAGCCCTTTTTTTTTTTAAAAAAAATATCAAACTTGCATTTTTTTTGCAAGATCAATTCGCATTAATTAAATAAACAAACCCTGACCTCGGGAAGCACATGCACCCCCAAACCTCCCTGGCCTGGCCCCAGTGGGGTGGGGGGCACTGACCGAGTGCTCCTCGGAGTCGGAGGTCTGCGAGGCAATGATGGGGTTGAAGCTGCCTGGTGAGAGGGGACCCAGCTTTTTCCTCATGGCTCGGATTTGAAGCAAGGCTCGGAAAGCTGCGGCACCAGGAACGAAGGTCGGGGTGAAAACTGCGTGCCAAAAGGAGACGCCCCCTTCTCCCCCTAAAATGCCACCCCATTTCCCAGAGGGGGCATCCCCGCACCGTGCGTGGGGCTGGAGGGACTTAAAAACCCAAGGATGGGGGATGCCACCTGCATCCCAGAGACGCCAGCCCCCACCCAGAGGTGCCACCAGCATCCCAGAGGTGCCACCTGCATCCCAGAGGTGCCACCTGCACCCCAGAGGTGCCAGCCCCCCCCATCCTTACGCAGCCTGCAGATGGGGCAGTTGTTGGCCTGGTAGCGCAGGGTGTCGGCGCAGGTGTTGCAGAGGCAGAGGTGCCGGCAGGGCAGGATGAGGGTGTCTCGCACATCCGAGAGGCAGACGACACACTCGGCGCTGTTGTCACTCACCTCGTCCTCGGCCACCTGCCCCACAGGAGAGACGGGAACCACTCAGCATCCCCAGCCCCCAAGGCATGAGGGTGGGTGCCCTTAAATACCGGTTGGGTGCCCCAAGAGCTGGCTCAAGGTCCTGCCAGTGTCCCTGGGCTGCTACGTCTCCAAACACAACCCTGGGACCTTATCCCTCCCCTCCTGGAGGCTGGGAGGTGGTGCTAGAGCCATCAGGCACCCCACGGAGGGACACATCCTTCACCCCAACTTCTACATCTATCTATCTATCTCTATATATATATAGAACAGAGGGGGAGGCATGTCCCACACTTCAAGCCCCACGGTGCCCTCCTAAGCCAGCAAGATCCAGGCACCACGATCCTGAGAGTCCACAAAGGACGGGGGAAAAAGGCTCAATCCTTCAGCTTTCTGCTTCTAGCAGCTTCGACGCCAACACCAACCACCTCCATCGCACCAGGCATCTCCATGTTGTGCTGCAAACTCTTGCCCCAAGTGTGTTTGAGCTGCTGGACCTGTGCTGGGGGAAGGGGGACAAGGGAAGACCCAGGGGATGCAGGTTGGGGGAGGCAGGCGGGTACCTTGGAGTCCTGCGTGTTGTACTTGTTCTCGATGCCGTAGATCTCCTGCAGCAGGTAGCTCACGCCATCCACCTGCAAGCCCGTGGGAAGGGGTGAGGAGCAGGGACACAGCCCCCGCAGCTGCCGGCCCCTCCTTGGGCCAGCCTCCTCACCCCCGTGCATCCTTGCTTTCTCTTGGCATCGATGCACTTGAAATTGCCAGCGGTGCCCAAGCTCCCTAGGAGGCAGGAGCAGGGCAGGGGCTGCTGACATGGGTTTGCTGCTCCCCAAAAGCCCCTTGTTGCCTCCCCCACCAGGGGCGTGCAAGGCGGTAGCTGCCACCATCCACAGGGACACACGGACGGATGCATCCTTCACCCTAACTTCTACATACATAAACCCCCCAGGTATTTTGGAAGGACAAGGCTGTTAACTCACAGCATGGTTACCATGACATAAGGAAGACATTTTTTACACTGAGAGTGGTAAAACACCGGCCCAGGTTGCCCCATTCCTGGAGCCATCCCAGGCCAGGCTGGACGGGGCTCTGAGCAACCTGAGCTGGTGAAGATGTCCCTGCTCATGGCAGGGGTTGGATCAGATGAGCTTTGAAGGTCCCTTCCAACCCAAACCATCCTGTGATTCTACGATATGTATAGCAGACGGGGGCATATCCCACACTTCAAGCCTCACGGTGACATCCTAGGCCAGCAAGATCCAGCCACCACACCCTCAAGGGACCACAAAGGCTGGAGGAAAAAATGCTCAATCCTTCAGCTTTCTGCCTCCAGCAGCTTCGATGCCAACACCAACCCCCTGCACTGGACACCCAGACACTCACCACTTGCTTCTGCTTGAGGGGCTTCACGCAGAAGGTGCCATCACTGTGCTGCAGGGAGAACACACGGTGGGCACGGGGCTGAGGACCCCAGGGGCTGCTGTGCTCGAGCACCCACCCACCTGCCAGCGCTCCCACCTCGCTCCCAACCAGCCCATTTTGCAGCAATTTTATTTTTCCCCCAACGCCCTGGTAGCAGGCAGGTGTGGGGTGTCACACATGCTGCAAGGCTGGAGACTTGCTGGAGTGAGGAAGGTGGAGTTGAGACCAAACGCCTCAAAAGTGGGTGCTTAAAAATCAAAGATTTTGGGGATGCTCCCAGAATTTCAGGAGCAGACCCAAACCAGCCCCAGCCCGGGAGCACCATCCCAAGCCCAACAGGGTTTCTCCAGGCTCTCACACCCCACAAGCGAGGGGGCAGGAGGGGGTAGGGTGACCCCAGCTTTGGCACTTACCTTCTCAAAGGTGGCCAGCAGCACGTGGCAGTGCCCGATGTGCTCTGCAAGACACAAAGGGACAGACAGGGCTCAGGGGACACGCAGGGCTGTGGCGGCAGCAAGGAGAAGCAGGAGGTTCTGCCCAGCCGGTGCAAGGGCTGGTATTGTGGTGCCAGTAACTGAGAAAGCCCAACCCAGCAAGGAAGCCCCTCCTCACCCTCGCCTTCATCCACCACGGCCTGCACCACCATGGGGTAAACCTCCCGGTCCAGGTCGAAGCCCAGCTGGAGAGAAACAGGAGGTTTGGTGAGATGGGGCAGCACTGGAGGCTTCACCCCACGTCCATAAACCGCAGCCGACCCCGCGGCTGATGCCACAGGCTGGTGGGACCCACCTCCTCCTCGCTCCACTCCGAGGGGTCCACGGTGTGGGAGGGCAGGCAGAACTGCTGGCACACCCCCCGCTTGTAGTGCACCGTCTCCGACTGCAGGCTGCTGTCCCTGGGGATGTAGCTGTCCCGCGGGCACAGAACAGAGTTACAGTCGCCACAGATGTCCCCCGAGTTCCTCCCAGTCCCTCCCGGTCACAGGGACACCAGGAAGATGAGAGAGGGCGGTCACTCCTCCCCTCATGGATGCTTCTTAAGGCTTGAGGTAAGAAGTCCTAAAAAGGACTAAACCCATGGGGCTAAAATAACCCCAGGGAAAAGAGGGGACAGGGACAATGCCATAGCCAACCCAGGGGGACCAGGAGGGGCAATGATTTCTCCCGGTCTCAGCTCTGACCTGGAGGTAACAAGAGGGAGCAGGACGGGATGGGAAGGAGGCGGTGGGGGCCGGCAAGGGCATGGTGGTGGCACCTGGGGGAGGTGAGGAGCCCCCTTCCATCCTCAGCACCACCACCCCGAGGAGGGGAGATGCTCCAGGAAGAAGCTCTGTCTCCATCAGCACAGCCCCACACCCTGACCAGGGGGGAACACCCGGCTTAAGGGGACACACACACATGCCAGGCTGGGGCTCCTCACCTCGCCACCCCGTTGTGAAACTCCTCGCTCGCCTGGTAGTAGATGGTTATGGCCACGCGGGCGTCTGTGTCGAAGGTGAACTCCACGTTGTAGTGCACCTTGGCTTTGCTGACTTCTTCCCCCGGGGTCTTCACCTCCTCCGAGCACCTGGGGAGCACAGAGGGTCGAGGACACGGGCACCCCTCATGGACAGCTCGGGGTGCCCCAGGACTGATCCCCTGGCACCAATGGCCCCAAAAGGGGCTGCCCCAATCCACCAGGGGAAACTGAGACACACCAGGAGGGCCCAGCTTGCCCCAGGTCAAGCCTGCGGCCTGGGAAGCACCACAGGCAGATTTCAGCTGTAATCCCGCACCGCCGGCCTGGCTGCAGTCCCCGGCCTCCCTCCAACAAAGCTTTGGGAAGGTGGGGGAGGAAGAAGAAGCAAAGCCCTTCAAAGGCAGCACTAAGCGCCTTTAATCCCGCGGTGGAGCCAGCGCGGCCGGGAAGCTCGGCTGTGCCAGGAGGGGAAGGGGCACATTTGACAGCGGTGGCTCGTCCCTCTCCACCCAGCTGTGCTGAGATGAGCTGAGAGCATCCCCACGCTCAGCATCCCCTGTGAGCACCCAGCCAGACCCTTCCCTTCCCAGGGCTCACGGCTGGGGGGGCCCAGCCCCATCTTCCCCCCCAGGACTCACTTGACGAGGCGCAGGGTGTCCTTGCGGATGTTGATTAAGCTCCTGAGGGTCTTCACAGGTTCCTGAGGAGGTGGAGCAGCGTAAGGGAACTAGGATGAGAGAGACAGCGGTGAAGGCAGACGCACGAGGGGGGGTTACAGCGGCCATGGACCTTGTCCTGGGACCCCCCCAGTGACCTGGTCTTGACCCAACACCCTGTACATGGGGACCTGGGGTACGCTGCACATCTGGATGGGTGCTGAGCACCAACAGCTTCCACTGGCACTTGGGTACCAGACAGCGTGATGACAGGGACATCACCCCTGCAAAGAGCAAGCCCGGAAGCCCTTGCAGGGGACAGTTTCACCAGGGGACACACACAGAGGGGCTGTTCCTTGTCCCTTTGGCTGGAGGGGGATGCAGGGTACAGGGCAAGCAGGCAGCATCGCTATGAGGGAAGAGCGTTGTGCCATCCTCCAAGGTCACCTTGTCCTTCCTGATCCTTCCCGTCCCCCTGCACCCTCCACAGGGGTTACAGGTCTTGCTGGAGAGAGGGGACACCCTCTCCTTGGAACCACAGCCACCTGAGGGACACTGCGGGCACTGCGGAAGGGATGGAGGAACCACTTCCCCACTCTCCATCTCCCAGGTAGGCTGAGCCCCAGGAAGGGATGAGGCCCCCCAGGGGGAACAACACAAACACGTGTTGAGAGACAGATGCTTACGCTGGGATTAATGCCCGGCTCGTTGGGGAGCTGTCACCCTGTGCCAAGGGACAGCCAGGGACAGGAGGGCGTTGGGTGCCGCCGGGGGTGGCAGACGCTCACCTGAGCCAAAGGGCTCTGCATTGCGTGGGAGAGGGAAGCGGTAACGAGCCAGGCTGCCTGGGGCCCTTCATCCCCCCGCGCCACCCCCAGCCCGGACAGGGGGCTCAGGGACAGCACGGCACCCGCTGCAGCCCCGGTACCGAGGGGACAAGACGGAACTGCAGATGGCACTTGGGGACATCCTGTGGGGAGCCAGGTGCCCATTTCCCGTGTCCCTGGCGCCCTCACGTGGGAAAGCCATCATCACCTTCCAAACCCCAAAAGCCATCATCACCTTCCAAACCCCAAAAGCCATCATCACCTTCCCAATCCCAAAAGCCATCATCACCTTCCCAACCCCAAAAGCCATCATCACCTTCCCCATCCCAAAAGCCATCATCACCTTCCCCATCCCAAAAGCCATCATCACATTCCCCATCCCCAAAGCCCTGCAGAGCAGGATGGATGGAGCTGGGGGGACAGGCAGAGCCCTGCCTCATCCCTGCTCCACCGTCACCTCCTGTGTCCCACCATCCCACAGCTCTGGTCGCACTGGTCACGAAAGGCAGGTTAAATCCAAGCAGGACCCAGCGCAGCTGCTGGCAGCAGCTGCTGTGAAGACGAACCCACAGCACCTTGGAACTTCCCCCCCTCCCTCCCCTCCGGGAGGGGAAAAGGGCAGCTGAGTCATTAATCTGGTGTTAATGAGATTCTTAATGAGTCACGAGCGCTACACAGGCACCTGCAGAATCACCCAGTTGCAGCTGGAAGAGAACAAGCAAGAAGAGCCTCCCAGCTGCAACCAAACCCTGTCACAACACGCCACGCCATGTCACGATACATCCCCTGCTATTCAAATTAACGAAGGAAGCCAATCTTCCTCATTTCCCCTCGCCCAGCCCAGCCATACCCAAACCAGCCCGCAGGACCTGGCAGAGCCCACCCCGGCAGGGAGAACACCCATGGGTGCCACCCCCCATCGCAGCACCCAAGGGGGCGATGGGGGGCGCAGGGTCCTCAGGGTGCAGCCCCGCAGGGGTCATTGGGCTGGGCAGGATGGGGAAGCGCCACAGGCAAATTTCTTGGTGCAGAAACTGCTTCGCTGTCACCCGTCGGGCACTTCCACACCCACACCGGCATCTTTTTTTCGGAGGGGGAGGGGGTTATTGAATGAAATTTTGCAAACCGGATTTGCACATCAGAAAGGGGCTGTTTAAAGGACTTTTTTGCATCTCCTCGATTTAAATCAAGCTGAAAAACAACAGAAAAAAACGACCTCGCTACAACTTTTACCCATTTAAGAACATCGACCACATGCCTACAGCAACATCTGGGTCAGACCAGTTTCTGTTAAAGTGAGAGAAAAAACCAACCAACCAAACAAAAAAAACCCCAAAAACCTCAAAAAGTGTTTCTTGGGGTTTTTCTACAAGCAGAGCCAGGCTGGTTTGCGCGGGCAGGGAAACCCAGCAGCATGGTCCAACAGTTCTCAGTTTCCCCCGGCCACCCCACATTCTCCAGGTGCCACAAGCAGCCTCTCTGCCCCTCAGCCCCCGCAGAGCTGTCCCAGCATGGTGACTTCAACCTGCAACGCCTTTCCCAGCCCCTTGGAACCTGTTCCGAGCTGGAAAATCCAGATTATCACATATCTGTGGAGGGGAAGGTCTGCCCAGCCCCTGGGTGCTCTGCACATCCCCACAGCAGCAATGTTAACAGCTCAGACAAGGTGCTCAGCTCAGGGAGGACACAGGACACATTTTTTCCAAGGCTTCCTGCCCCTTGTTACCCAAGGAACCTGAAATAAATCCCCCACCAAAAAGCACTGGCCATCTCTGCCATGTCCAGCCTAGCCAGGGCTCTCCCAGCAGGCCAGAACACCAAAGCATCGCAGCCAAGAAGCAGCATCAGAGATGCCCAAACAGTTCCTGGACACAGGCTTGGGCCAGAAACAACACGGCTCCTTCCCAGTAACCCCCCTGAGCCCCTAAACCGGCCTGAGCCGAAAGCCCAGCCCCAAAACCACCCCGTTCCCCGGGGAGAAGGGACCTCGGTCACAGCTCTGCAGCCCGGAGCCACCGCTAATTAAGCCAGAGCAATGCAATTGAGTTTGCAATGCGATATTAATTCTTTCTGCTGTTTCCAAGCTGTTCCTTTACCTTCCCTGCTGCTTCTGCTGTCGGGATGTCTGACACGGGAGCAGCTCGCTGGGCACTTTAGAGGCTGTTACTGTAATCAAGAGGATTTCTTGGCACTTGCTGCGGGAGAGAACCCGAGTGCTGACTTTGCATTTTCACAAGGAATGGAGAAAGGCGCTGGCTTTGCTCACCCAGTGCTCATAGATTTTGGGGGGTGGCTCCTGCCCTTGGCTCTACCAGGATCCCCACACACTGGCACAGCCCCAGGACCAGGTGCTTCCCTACTGAAGGGCCACACAACGCTGCCAAAATGCTGCTGAAACCCATTTCAAAGAGGAAAAACCCAAACAGGGACGGCAGCAGCCTTGCCAGCCCAGCACAGAGCCATTAGCACCACGTAAATTTATCTCCACAGAAAAACTTCAGTGCCTTTTAATTCCTCACTCTGAATTTTTTTCAACACTTGGAAAAAACACCTTTTCAACACTCTTGGAGAGGGAGTGAGAATAAAATGGGGCTAAATCAGCCCATGACCCCTCACCATCTTCTTCACCGGCGGGTTTGTGCGTGCAAGCAGCCCTCGAGGGTCAGAAAATACATTCAGGTGTGATGATGCACAGCACAGGTACTGGGGAGAGCAGCACCCAAAGGCAGAGGTCACACAATCGCTCAGTCCTTTCCCAACCATCTGCAAACCTATCCACCCATGGCAGCTCCAGTCTGGAGAGATACAGCACTAACGTGACGTTGCTGTGCAGCGTGTGGATGTGGGCACACAGGCTGGGAGGAGATGTGGGTCAGTCCCCGAGGGAGGACAGGCTGCTGCAAGCTGCCAACCCTTACATTAGACATCAAAGAATCCACTCAGGCCACCCCCAGGCTGGCTCTGCCCTCGGGGGGTGGCAGCCAGCAGCCTCCTACCGTGCACCCCCCTGACAGACGCAGTCACCACCACTTTGGGAAGGGGCACACCCAGGTCCCGTGTCCCCCCCGCCCCACGTCCCGCCAGCGCCCACCACCACGGGCCGGTTCCCCAGGAAGTTGAGGTCGCTGTTCTCGCCGAACAGGTAACCCTCGGGGTGCGTGGAGTCGAACTTCTCGCCGCCCATGATGAAGTGGTTGGCAAAGTAGCTCCCTGGATAGGAAAAAAAAAAAGAAAACAGAGATGGTCTGAGCAGAGGCGGAGGATAGGGCTTCCACCAGGTGATGGAGCAGCACAAAGCCACCAAATCCGTGGCATCGTCTCCAAGTTCACCTCCCTAGGAACTTTTTGTGTTGAACTCATGCCCTGGCAGCCTCCAAGCAGGTAGAGGTAAAGGGGCAGGTGGCCAAGAAGAGACCCTTTATGGCTGCTTTCCTCTGCTTCTCTTGTCCTCATCTCCCCCTCCCCAGGGACCCCCTGCAAGCCCCAGCCTGGCCTGAGCCACCCAAGGTCACCCCGACCTTTGGCCACCCCTGCGCTGGCGAGGGGTGAACAGAAGTACCGGGAGCCAGGAGAGGACACAGATGGAGGATGGACACGGCACCCGCATCCCACCAGCCACGGGGACAGAGTCCGGCTTGCAAAAACCCCACACCCGACAGCACAGAGCCACCCACAGCCCTCCCGGGGACACCCCAAACCCAAACCTTTGGGGTCTGCAGACAAAGGAGCTCAAGCCTGAGCTGCAGCTCCTCCTGTGGGGGCTGAAGCCAGAGCTCGCAGTCACCTCCCAACAGACGCAGCAACTGCCCAGGGCTGGATCAGGCTTTAATATTGCATTTAAAACCCAAAACCAAGCTCAAAGCTCAGACGGAAGGAGGAGAGGGGATGTAACGCAGGGGCTGGAGGGACGAGCGGGGCCACACAGCTTCGCCCAAAGGCCCCGTGGTGCAGGGATGCCCAGATGCAGAGTGCCTGTTAGCAAACGTTGACCATCAATTATTGATGCCTGCTGCTTTCTGGTCCCATTTTCCATGTGCATAATTTATAGGCAGCTCCCCAGGGAAGAACGCAGCCACGTGAAAAAAAAAAAAAAAAGAAGAACAAAACCCAACAAGAGCAAAGTGCCTGCAGCAGCACGGCCAGGGGAGAACGGGGCCATCCACAGCGTTTCCTGGCACTGACCTGGGGTGAGCGCAGGAGATGGAAAACAATTATATTTAAACCAGCACTTGATGAAAGCTGGAAAATGGAGCACAGGCCCTCTGCAACAGCCCCAGCTGAGGTTTGGTGGGTGCTGAGGGCTCCCATCGGATGGGCAGAGGAGTCAAGGACCACGCTGCCATCACCCAGCCTCTCTGCCAGGGCTTGGGAGCACCCTTGGGTGCTGCAGGCTCCCCACGCACCCTGTGCATCTCCCAGGGGCTTCAGCTCCCCCTTTGCAGCAGACAGCACTGGTCCCACACTCCTTCCCAGGAAAGGTCCTCCAAAAACCTCAAGCCGTGCCAGGCTCTGCCCGGGAAGCCCAGGGCAGCAGCAGGACCGTGCCAGCGCCTGCGGGTGCCGGTGACCCCGTGGGCACGGCTGGGTGGCAGAGGAAGGAGTCACCTTTCCAGCCACAGCCACCTTGTTAGCGGCTAATTATAAATCCTTACCCAGCGCCCGCCCCTGGGGAAGGAAAGGCCCCGGGTTTTAATGAGATCTGAAACTTCAGAGGCCTGGCGAGCGCGCGAGAAGGGCTGAACACAGCGGCTGCTGGAAAGGAGGAATAAAACCAAACCGCCTGATGTTCCCAGCAAACAAGGCATGTCCTGCGTGCCCGCCAGCATCGTCACATGGGACATATCTGGCACCAGCCGGTGTCGATGACACTGTCGGCCGCTTTTCTCCATGACTATCAGGGATGCTGCCGTGCCCAGACGCCCCAAGACGGGCGAGGACCCTGTGGGCACAGACCCTGGTGCGTGCTGTGGACGTTCTCCTGGCTCTGGCACATGGTGGCACACGTCCTGCTTCATCCCCCGGGCCATCGCTGTCCTGCCGGGCTCTGGCTCAGCTCTGCTAATGCAGCCCCTGGCTCTTGAACGTCAGAGCCTGAATTTCAGCAGGGTCACAGCCCGGCTCTCCAAAGCAGCTAAAAAGAGAATAGAAAAGCTCCTTTTCAGCCCCTCCGCACGCTCCTGACGAGGGAAGCAGCAGGTTTCGCACAGCCTGGGCTCGCCCCAGCCGGGTGGCCGTGGCACGGTGCTGGCACAGGGACACCCATGGCAGTGGGTGCTGCCATTGCACAGCACCGCTCCGATGAAGCCCGGGGTGGTTAAAAGGCACCGGGTGCTTCTGCCCCAGGACATCCCATCGCTGCCTGGTGAACCAGCCTGCCGCAGGTTATTTAATTGAGCACTAGCCAGGCAGCAGGCTCCATTAACAGTCCCCACTTGCTCTCCCTCCCATTGCCTTTGCCAGCATGAGATTAGAGCCACTGAAGTAAATCCCAGCCTTTACTTTGAAATATTTCTTAACTCATCCTATTTGCAGCCTGCCTGGAGGGGACGGGACCCCCAGGATGGGGAGATGCTCTACTGGGACAAGACACAGCTGCCCTATTCCCGTGGGCTGCACCAGCCATGCCAAGCGAGCCAGCAGTGAAAACCACATCTGCAGAGAGAGAAATGCCCTGGGGTCCCGTGAGACCTCTCCTAGGGCCACGTTTCCACAGCTGGTGGCCGTTTCCAGGTGTCATTCGAGGCAGGAGAAGCGCTGACACCGTGGAGGAATCGGCTCTGCTGCCCGTCACGTCCTCCCCTGCCTCCCTCTCGGCTGCCGGCAGCACTGAAGGCAAATCCCCTCTCGGATTAAAAGCAAAACAGCCATAATCTCCCACAGTCCCCAGCCTGCCCTGGTCCCGGTGCACATGGCCATGTCATCTGGGCACCTCCTGCCACTGTCCCTGAGGGCTCTGGGCAGCACGGGGACTGTCACCGCTGGGGCCAGCCCAGCTGAGCACACCTGAAAGCCCTGATTTCTTCCCTGAAAGCCAGAGTTAAGCATCAGCCGGGTGTCCTCTGCCAGCTGAGATGAGTTTGGGAGTGCTCAGCTGGGTGCATTTGCTCCCCAGGAGCAGGGCACAGGACCGGCACCCTCCACCCCTTTGCGGCGGATATTTTGAGACCCCCTAATTAAGGAGATAAAACCCCTTAACGCACAGAGCTGCAGCCCCTGCAGAGAGCAAAGCCATGGATGGGGTCATCCAGCTTCAGCTGGCATCAGGGTGACAAAGGCCTTGAACCTGCATAAATGGGGGAGCCGGGGGAGCCCCGCGGGAGGACGGGCTGCTGAGGATCTGCCATCTCCACCCCGCAGTGCCCCACTTAATCCCCACCGCTGCAGATGTGCCAGCCAGCTGTGCAACCAAGTCTAGATTAGAATTAAAAAAAAAAAAAAAAAAAAGCACAGCTTTTCAGGACAAGAGTAGGGTTTGTGTTGGCTGTAATTCTTCCTAAGGAGATCTTTATTTGTAATTAGCTAGTAATTTGTCACAGCGCTAACGATCCAAACGTTTACCTTATCCTATTAACTACCAAAATAGTTACCTATTAATCATATTCAGTGCCGCAAGGATCCTGTGGCAATCCCCGCACACACACGGTACTCCTGGGCATTATCCACTGGTAGCGGTATTTTTGCAGCTCTGAAGCAAAACCCATCCAAGGACCAGACTCCACCATCTCTCTCCACCACGACCCCATCGCGCCCCCCGGACACCCGCTCAGCCTGTCCCTTTGCACGGAAAACTGCGGCACGGAGGGGAGGGACAGATTTTCCAAGGTCACGCACAAGGTTTGAGACAGGGCCGGATTCGGGAGCAGGAGAGACATCACCGCCGAGCCTCCAGGCAGGGCGAGGAGCCAGGGAAGGTG
Source organism: Pampusana beccarii (assembly GCA_013399365.1). Classification (NCBI taxonomy): domain Eukaryota; kingdom Metazoa; phylum Chordata; class Aves; order Columbiformes; family Columbidae; genus Pampusana; species Pampusana beccarii. The sequence continues at coordinate 1,049,820 of VWYH01007034.1, read as the reverse complement.
ACGTCTCCCCATGGCAGAAACCGGGGTGCTGCTATGGGGCAGGGCCCTGGGAAGGAGGGATCCCCTCCAATCCCTCCCATCCCAGCCTCCCTCATCCTCCCGGGAATTTAAACCCAGGCTTTTCCAGAGCAGACAGCACCGGAGCAACCGGCTATAAAAAGAGCTCCAGCCTCCCCAGCCCAGCACCGCAGAGCCCGGGTACAAATAATAATACCAATATCATTAAAGTCACGTCAACTCAGCCAAGTTCGGGAGCTGGGTTTGGTTGGCAAAGGGGCACTGCCCTGCGGGCAGACGCAGAGGTGACCCCGTCCCCTCCGCACAACCGCTGGGTGCTCAGCACCAGCGCTATATTTTTAGGGTGCCCCCCCCAGCTGTGTGCGGTCAGGGTTCTCTCTGGGGTGCACAGCGGCATCCCCGACCGCAGCAAGGTCGTACGCGGTCCCTGCCCTGCTCGCTCCCCGCTCCCCTCCGCCCAGCGGCGGCGCGGGGACACGGGACCCCCCCGCCGGAGCTCACCGGATTTCGGGGGGTATCTGTAGACGGAATTAGCGGGGATGTCCACTTCCTCCACCCCTGCGTTTTGCCGGCTGGTCAGAGCCCCCATGGCCGGGACGCGGCGGGCTGCCCTCCCGCCCGGGACCGGCACCGGCGGCGGCCCCCGCCCGCAGCATCGTCCGCTCTGCGCCGCGCCCGGCACNCCGCCCCAGCCCGGGGGGGCCACGGGGCTGGGGGACAAGGCGGGAGGCGCTGCCCTGTCCCCCGGATCACCCTGCCCCGCTGTCCCCCGTCTAGTGCCACTTACCTGCCCCCCGCGGTGGCACACGCGTGCCCCCAGTGCCACCCACCTGCCACCTCCGGGGCCACCCAGCTGCCTCCATCGCAGCTCACTGGTCACCTCTGCCACCACCTGTACCACTAGCCCCCCTGTACCATTCATCCGCCCCCTCCCACTCACACACCGCACTGACCCCTGCCCACCCCAGTATCACCTTCCTCCCACCCTCGCCTCCCAAGCCTCATCCCAGGGACCCCCAGAGACAGGGACAGCCTAGGGCTTGCTCTGTGCCCATGCCCCCCAACAGGCGGGGTGTCCCCTTGGAGAAGGCCAAGCCCCCCCACTTTTCCCAAGAGGTCACTTGGTGCAGGGGGACAGAAACAGAGCAGCCACCAGCACAAGGGCTGAGCACCTCCAGCAGCAACCCCGGGGCTGCACAGCGCTGCAGGGGGTCAGGGTAAAAGCCCCCCCAGTGCACACCTCCATCCACTGCACCCTGCCCCCCCAGCTCTGCTCCACACCAGGAGCAGCTGCATTTGCCCCGTGCAGTCTCTGGAGGCAGGGAGCTGCACCCCAATGCAGCCCCAAACTCCCCCAGTTCCCCAGCACTAAGGTACTGGGAAGCACTGGGTACCTTCACATTTTCCCCTTGGGGATGAAGGTGAAAGCTGGACCCTTCAACCGCTCGCTTAAAAACCCCGGTGATTAATTAGTCCTGCAGTGAAAGTCAGTGGAGCACCACACGATTTTGATTTGAGTTGATAACAGGAGTGCTATAAATATCACACGGGAGATGTGCAGAGAGGCGGATCAGCCGCCCCGATGTCCTCGGCTACTCAGCGGTGACGAGCAAAGGCCGTCCCGGGGGCTCCCCCCTCCTCACCCCCCCTGCAGAGGGACATGCACGTCTCCCTCCCCGTTTGCTTTCTACCCACACAGCCCCAAGGGCAGCTGAGAAAACCCAAACCAAAGAGCAGTCGCCACCATGGCAAGCCCAGGGGCAGCTTTGTACCCCATTTTTCTGCCTGTTGTCATCACACTGGGACCCGGGGCCCTGGCTGTGACACAGCGTCTGCACCGCTGGATGTCACACCCGAGTGGGTGGCAGCATTGGCCAAAGAGGAGCCAAGGGTAAAATCAACGCTGAGAGCTCCGGCTCTCAGTGCGGGAGCCCTGAGGCGCCAGGGGCTGATCCCTGCTCACCCCAACACACATTTTGGGGAGCCTGTTCTGCTGATGCCTCATTCAAAAACCGAGCCCAGCCCAGCACTGCTGCGCTGCCTGCGTGGCCCCGCTCCCCGGCCTCGCTCCAGCCAGCGACAGCAGCGAGAAACGCGAGCCTGCGAGAGGGAGCCAGCACATTTCATTACCGGCACACAACAGACTGCAGGGTTTTAGTGCAGATAATAATTCAAAGTTATCCCCGTGCAGATCCATAACCCAGCAGTCATTACACGCAGAGCTGCTGCCTGCATGCACGGCTTGTGTGTTGGTTTTTTTTTTTTCAGCGGTGTATTACTGCAGCAGAGGATTTTGTAGGACAGTGCCGCAGTGGAGCGCAGGCAGGAGCCGGGTGGCGAGATGGCTTCAAGGGCAGGTTCCCTCCCAAGCCTGCCCAGCTGCAACCGTGCCAGACCCCGGCACAGGAAAAGCTGGGACAAAACCCAGCGGGGCTGTTGGGAGAAGGAATCCAGCGCACACAGAAAAAGCAACATTTATCCCCAAAACGCACCTGCTGCTGGGCAAAATGCAAGCCTGAAGTGCTCGTGCTGCCCTGGTGTGTGACTTGGTACACGTGCTTGGCAGCGAAAGGGGTTCCTGCTTCTGCCTCCTTGTGCTGAGAGAAAAAACGAGGCACAGGAGGGTGCAGCAGTTTGCTCAAAGGTTAAACAGGAGAGTGAGCACTTCTCCCATAGCAGCAAACGTTTGTCCATGCACCCAGTATGCCCAGTCCACTCCCAGTTCATCCAGCAGTCACTGGCACCCACCACAGACCCAACCACCCACTGCTGGGCTTGCTCCAATCCCAGATCTGTGCAGCCCCACAGAGAGGCTGCCACAGCCCTGGGGCATGCGAGGGCTGGGCCCTTCATTAGCGGGTGCTGAGCCCCTAAACAGGGCTGCCACATCGTCAGCCCTCCCGACTGGATCCCCGAGCAGCTCCTGGCTGGGAAGGTGGAATGAGGTGTTGGGAGGGGTGGCTCCCCACACCCTGCGGGGTGGCAGAGCAGCGTGTCTGCAGGGAGGACAGAAACACACCTCAGGCAGGATCAAGCCAGGGAAGGGTGATGATGAATCCTGCCCTTGCTGCAAATTCTGCCCCAAAAAGGTGCTTTTCCACCAGCTGGTTGGTGTGGTGGGAAACAGCAAGGTGTTTGCCATAGCCAGGCTAGGCACCGAGTTTCATTTTGAAGGACTGAATGCCCTGCCCGCTCTCCCAAATGTCACCAATGCTGTTTTATCACAGTCTAAGTCACCCGTTGCCTGTCTGAGCCCCACTGGTTTCTGAGCGAGGGCTCACAAGCAGCATTTCCCAGGTTTTACAGGCACTACCCAAAGCCGGTTGCTCACAGCTTTGCTAACTCAGCTAGAAGCCGAGCTGTGCTCACAAGCGGGCATTTCTGGCAAGCAGAAGGTCCTGAGCGCTCTCTGGGGCTCCGTGTAGACTGCACACAGGAGGCAATCAGGTGTGGGGTTCTGGCTTCTGCTGGAATTGCTCCTCTCACACCTCCACCTGCCTTAGGGGTGGGCTGGGGCAGCACCATGTGCTGCTGCCTGCAGGACCCCATCTCCATCAGGACTTTGCGAAATCCCTTGCACGGTGGTTACCATGGGGGTAACCAGCCACAGATGCTGCTTCTGAAGCCTCCATCCCTCTCCGTCAGCCAACTCATCACCACCATGTCCGAACCCGAGAGCTCTTTCTCAGCTCAGTCTGTTTTCACTCCATCCATTTGCAAAGTCCCCACTTTGTTTTGGTTTTAAATGCTGCCTTTTTCTTTTTAATTAAACGCCTCCAGGTGTGCACCGGTCCTGCTCAGTCCCCAAACCCAGCGGGGGGAGATGCGGCAGGGGGGCTTGCTTGCCCTTGCAGACTGTGGCTCAGAGTCACAAGGATTTTAAACATTATATTACCAAAAAAGACCCCACAAACAACAACAACAAAACAAACAAGAAAAAAAACCCTCAAACCTGGAAGCTCTGCCTGAGCCCCTCCTGGCGAGGCCTTGCTATGGGAGGGGAGACAGGGCTGAACTCAGGTCAGGTCCCCCCTCCTGGCCCTCAGCCTCAGGCTGGGGGTCCTGCCCTGGGGACAACGGGGTTCCCGGGAAGGAGGGGACAGCAGGGAGAGCCCTGCTGGGGGCAGCCAGGGTGGGGTGAGGGGAGGACACCCTGCCCGGAGCGTCCCCAGCCCCGGGGCACTCGCAGGGCGGCCGCTCCCCCCCCGCGCTTCTCAATGAACCTCCTCAATGAACGTGACGTCACCAACGCCTTCCGAAAAAAACTCAACGCGCCCAATCAGCGCTCGGGGCTCTCCTTCCGCTGGCCGCCCCGCCCCCCCGGGGTTCGCGGACCAATAACAGCGCGGCCTGCAGCCAAAACACAAGCACCGACCAATAGGAAGGCGGCAGGGCGGGGCGCAGCGCCGGGGCAGCTGGAAGATTCGAACCGAACGCCCGTCGGGGCGGGTGGCGCGGCGGCAGCCAATCAGGGCGCGGGGGCGGGGCGGTTCCGTGTGTCCCCCCCCGCTCCGTGCCCCCCCGGGTCCCTCCGCCGCCCCCCGGTGTCGGCGCGGCGCGGGGCGGCGGGCGCGCTCCGGGCAGCGCTCGGCGGGGTCCCCCCCCC